>JAUBOD010000971.1:0-15688 GCA_032353885.1 Nothura maculosa
CCTTGCACTTGCCCTTGTTGAATTTCATTAGATTTCTCACTGCCCAGTGGTCCAGTCTGTCCAGGTCCCTCTGGATGACAGTGCAGCCCTCAGGGCTGTCAGCTACTCCTCCAAGTTTGATGTCGTCAGCAAACTTGCTGAGGGAGCACTCCATGCCTTCATCCAGGTCGTTAATAAGTTGAACAGGACCGGACCAAGGACTGACTCCTTGGGGACACTGGTCACTACAAGTCTCTAACTGGACTCCGGGCCACTGACTACCACTCAATGCGCCCTGCCATTGAGCCAATTCCTAATCCACCTATATCCCTTCCTCATCCTTCAGAGAGATAATTCCTTTCTACTACAATTGTGTTTTTCCTTATCTCTGTCCGGGTTTCTGCAAATGCAGACATCATTTATAAAATTAACATATGTATCAACAGGCAATTAAAAACAGATTTTCCTGTGTTTTAAATATGGTATTTTTGATGCAATAAGCAGTGCAATTCAAGTTCATAACGATCTTTTAAAATCTTTCCTTTGTTAAAACCTAAATAATGCAAATAAAACATGTAGTTGATAAACTTAATGCCAAAAAATGCTTAATTTATTATCACACTAAAATCTGTGCTTTTAGCATGCATCACTTCCTCCTTTAGCTTAGTATCAATACAGAGTCTAAAGTTTAGTGTAATAGGAACACTTGTTTCACAAATACTTTCAGCATGGCATGCTCTGTGCAAGGACAGAAGTATTTTTCTGTATTTTTCTATTTGTGGGCCTGTCAAAACTCCTTTTTAGGAAAGAGGCTGTCTTCATAGTCCTTAGGAGGAAAGTTGGGTCACAGTCTCTGGATATGAAGAGCCAGTGTACTTCTTTTAAGAGACAGTCAGAAATACTTGGAGGTGATAAATCTGCATTTTAATATACTGAAAGGTCTATATAATGGTTTATGCTTCTACCACTCTTAGTTAAATGAGACCTGGTCGTTGAGTTTTATATGAGCTATGAAACGTTTCTTTTTTCATATGCTGCCGATGTCACAGATGTCAGTATCAAACATATTCCCCTGAGGAAGTCACTCTGGATGCTGATCAATAGAGTCTGGTATAGGAAGTCAACAGGGAAAGCAGCCCGGCCATGGCCACTTCCTGCTGCTGTCCCTGCCCTCTCCTGAGGCCTCTTCCCTAGGGAACTACTAAAAGCCAGTAGCAAGTGCCAGATAATCTTATACAGAAAATCTCATAATTTTATGTAGAGGGCTGCCCACTCTTTTAGCAGACTATTTACAGTTCCTCCAGAAAACAACCGGCCTACTCAAGATGCAGTCCTCCTCCCAAGGCTGTTTTACAAACCAGATTATTTCTTTCAGCTTTGAATCACTTTCTTGCCACTGAAGCCTCTGTGTATATTAGAAACAGGAAAAAGGAAGGTAGAGGCTGAACATACTGTTCAGAACAAATACGGCCCTACTGAAATATTTTATAACACTTTGCAAGCATCTGTATACATATATATATATGTACATATACACAAACATACATGGATATTTTTCTTTTTTTTTCACATTTAAGAAAATTAGCTCTGAAATATCATCCAGACAAGAATCCTGACAATCCAGAGGCTGCAGAAAAATTTAAAGAGATCAACAGTGCCCATGCAACACTGACAGATCTGTCCAAGAGAAATATATATGACAAATACGGATCATTAGGCCTCTATGTGGCTGAACAATTTGGTGAAGAAAATGTTAACACATACTTCATGCTCTCAAGCTGGTGGGCAAAGGTAAGCTGTTTTTTTCTGTTAAAAATCAAACATTAAAATGCATATGGCGCACAGGCACTCTTTACATCTACAAATACCCTCTTGAAAAACACAGTCTTTTTACAGACTTAACAAATAGTAAGATCAAAATCTAAAACACTAGTGGAGGCTTAATTAAAGAATAACCTATCAGGAAAACTGACAGCAGCAGAATGTAGCCTCAGCTCAGCAAAAGGGCTAATAGCGAAAGTTTGCTTTTTCTTTTTAACTTAGTTAAACAGAAATTTTGTAACATTTTCAGACATTAATTAGACTTGAATCTGGTGCCTCAGGTTAATTTTGACTTTCTTTTCAATAATGACTAAATAAAAATGACTCATTGTTCAAAAATGAGAAGTCCCACTTACGTGACAACCAGTTAATAAGTTATTACAGCACAAATTTAGCTGTGTTCTTTGCTATATATAGCATACAGCATAAGTAAGCACTAATAATACATAACACTGTGTGATTATGGTGTCATATATGTGCCCTTTTGGCGCTTGGTGAGGGGGTGAGAGAAAGGAAGTGGAAAAAAGGTGAGAACAGTGGAGTGGAAGAAGACATCAAGAAAGGAAGAGAATGATGCATCAGAAACTGGCATATTGCTCAAGGAAAAATACATCATGGGATACTCTAGTAATAACAGAGTTTTATTCCCGTGCTCTCATGTCATTGTTGTCCTTTAGTGTTTACATCTGTCAAATTCTAGTGTTTCAGCAAGTGCTGAAATGTTACAGGAATGTGACAAGCCAACAGCATTGCAAATGTGCAAAAACTGTGCTTTCCCCATCTTCTTCCAGAAAAACACAGGAAAGCAAGGACCATGCTAGAAAAAATAGGAAAATCATCTAAACTGTATATACTAAGTATACTATGACAATTTTGATGTGAGGACTTCCTATGCTCACCACAAATCAGAGCAGTGTTTCACTGTCTCCACAGTCCCCTTTTACCAGAGTCCTATTTGGGCAGATCTGTGGACTAGAGAGCCATAATTTGTGTAGAGTACACTGAGATGAGATGGAAACTGTTCAAAAGCAGAATAGGGAATTAAACGAATGAGCAAAATGGGGGTACTTAAATTATACATGCAAGGATGCATTTGCATCCTCAAAATCAGACCAGGAGGCTGCCTTGCTGCTGCTGTAGCTGACTCTTGCTGCAAGCTGGACTCCCTCCTGCATTCGGTTTCTTCTACTACTGAATCCCTCTTTGTTTGCTGTCTATCTTCTTCTACAGGCTTTCTGCTGCAGCTTTCTCAGAGCTCAGAGAGCAACAGTATCAATTCCATCAACAGCGCCATATTTTTGGTTTTGCTTCTTCTTTTGCTTATTAAACTTTAATTAAGATTTTATGAAGTATAATGTCCTCTGTGGTTAGAAGATTAGAAACAGAGATAACTGTTGTGGCTTGGATTCCCAAGAAAAATGCATGGTAGAGAGAAAACCTAAAAACTCCCTAAATGGTGAAAGGAGGAATGGGTGGATTGTTTGAAGGGAATTGCCAATGCAAAGGGAAGGGAATGAAGGAAATTGCTGCCAATGCAAAAAGATTAGCTGCACTATCCCAGAAAAAGTAATCATGGCTTAATATCCCAGAAAAAGTAATCATGGCTGAATATCCCAGAAAAAGTAATCATGGCTTTCAGTATTTTCAGAATTCCATGAAAAATATCCAAGAAAAAATCCAAAATGCGTATACAGAATCATTTCAAGCTTGCCACAGATGGTATCTCTCCCCCAACCCATAATCTTGTCACCTCTAAAACACAAACAGGTCACCAGGTGGTTTTGTCAAGCCGAGCTCAAACTTTTCCCCCTCTCTTTCACAATCCTCATCTCTTTGCTCTCACACATAAATGCTGGATTAGTTTCAGATTTTTATACTGGCTGTCATAATACTGTCTGAATCTGACTGCAGATGATCCCTGGGTCCTTATCTGTTGTTATTTTTTCCCCCATTCTGGTTGGAAGAGAATAGCAACCACCACTTTTTCTAGTTATCTTCCTCTTCAGCTACTGAAGCTTCTGGTAAAGCCTCTTCACTGTTTCTACTCATGCTCAGAAAATCTTACAATCATGAAGAGATGAATCACTAAAAGTAAACTCAAATGAAAGGATTAATGCAAAGTGCAAATGATTATTTTGGCCAATACTAGATTTCTTAGCAGGCACATTAAGCTAGAAACATACTAAAATGGGTATTATTTTGTAGTTTTAAATATTTCTCTACTGGTAGTGTGGCTCTTATCAAAATGCAATTTAACTCTTTTATCAAAATGCAATTTAACTCTTTTATCAAAATGCAATTCTCCCTGTACCATGAGGACTGTACATTGACCACATTAGTGTTTTCCTGATTCCTAATTCACCTACAGATGATATTATAAAAACAAGAAATCTTGATAGAGATGAGAATGTTACATGATGAACTCAAAGAGGGTTTTTTTTGCTCTTTTTTGTACTTTTACTCCATCATTGTTCATTCAATGAAATTTGGGGGGAATTTTTTTCTCCATTACTGCATAAATAATAAACTATCAAATAGCTTACTTTTTGGGGTTCCTGGATTTTAAATAGGTTTAGATGTTGGTTAGAAGAAAAAAAAATTTAAACATTTTAAATTGTTATGTCTGAGTCTTCCTTGTCTTTTATAAATATCTATCTCAGTCTGGATGTATTTGTGGGTAAATTGGACTTTCATTGGCTTTGTACTTGCAAACAAATAAATGTCTAATATTAAGCATGTAAATAATGTTATCCACTTCAAAGATGCTGCAATTATAACGTTATACATTGTTATGCATATGTAACTGAGTATTATTTAGACAGACCTTTTTGCTTGCTTTCTTCTTCAGCAGCATATTTTCTTCTGAACGTAACAAATACTTGGCAAGAGTCCTTAAATTAAACTGCACTTGTTAAAGAACAATCCACATGTGTAAATATAACACTACATCCAGGGTATTCCTTCATGCCAGTTAAAATATATCTGCTTACCATGAAGTTTTTCACACACATTATTTCCATGTACCAGGTTTGATTCCTCTTTTAGGAACTTCATTAGCTCAGCTTTGCTCTTAAACTAGTATATGAAGGAAAGGAGGTGGATATCACACCTTTGCCATAAACATGAGTTGTAGCTCTATCTCTGCACTGCAGGATAGCAGCCTGATTACTGTCTTGCCTGTTTGGATGTGCCAGCAGCAGTGGCAGCCTGAGAAGTCCCCTCTCCAGCTCCCCATCCCACCGCTGTACCACAGCACTCAGCTCTCCACAGCATTTGTGGAGCTGTGTTGTGAAGGCAGCAGCAAACTGACTTGCATGAAGAAAACCTCTGCAAAATAAAAGCTCGTCAACTTTGTAATCTGGATCAGGTATCTGATCTTGCTCACAAGCTGTTGTGCTGACTGCACATTGGGGCAGGAACAAGCTGAGGGGCACGAAGATGGGAACTTCTTGTTCTTGTGTCATTGCCAAAGTCCCCAGATCAAGCCCTCAGCCTGAGGAGGTGTTCACCTCTGTGATCCTGCCTAGGCTAATGGGGAGAGAGGGCCCCAATAGGCAACTCAAGTCCTCTCAGGGCTGAATCACTCCTTGGAAGAACTTAAAACTTTCCACTAACTATGTGGGGAGTCCACAGAGACTATAGTCCTAATTTAGACACTGTAGTTCCATGCCTAAAGTTATGTGGGATGCATCTGGGTCTTTGCTTCTTTTTCTCCCGCATTTGTTATTGACAAGAATCTGCCAGTAAATAAGTGTTTGCAAAAAAGATCTTGGGCAAGTGAGTCATTTTTAAGATGAAAATGAGTCATTTTAAGGTGGGTGGGGTTTTGCATACTGCCTGGAAGTTCTTTTCTGATGGCCTTTAGCTAAGACAGACTTTCTAGAGTTCGGCATGTGGGGGCCTGCTCACTGTCAAACTCTTTGTAAACATGGTCCTGAGTGTCAAGTAGGAGCTGGTGGGTTAGAAGGACTCTGGAAGATGTGGCCCTTATTTAGGTACTTGACTGGCAGTTGAACTCTTCTAAAATCTGGCTCTAATTATGACTGCAGAGGAGTTGGAAATCTGTTTCTTTGACAGTCTCCCTTCTGCTGTAAGCAATTGCCATGTGCTTCAGGAAGTTTATTGCTCACGGGGTTTTCCTCACTACTTTGTTTAATCTAGGGCCTGTTCGCAGTCTGTGGCCTGTTGACGGGCTGTTACTTCTGCTGCTGCCTGTGCTGCTGTTTCAACTGTTGCTGTGGAAAATGCAAACCCAAAGCACCAGAAGGGGAAGAGCAGGAGTTTTGTGTGTCTCCAGAGGATCTGGAAGAGCAAATTAAGACGGACATGGAAAGAGGTGTGTATTACTGGGACTTGCTGTGTGGCAAAACTATTCCAAATAATCTTTAAAACTTGTATCCCAGATATTCTACTCATGAAACTGATGTTGCTTCCAGACATCAATGTAAAAATATGTTAATTCACTCCAGGGAACCCTGGTAAAGTTTCCAAGCTGCACATTGGTGAAAATCTGAACTTATGGCATTGAAATGTTATATTCTTGATTAAACACATAAACATTGAAAGTCTTAGCACCCATTTCCAGAGAAGACACTCACCCTGCACATGTACCCTCACAGCCCATTGATTCATATCCTAGATCCTATATTTGTTGTCAGGATCTGGCGAGGCTCTTGCTTGCCACAGCTAATCTGTACAAATAAGTATGATTATTCCATTGTTGAACATATAAAATTTATCTCTGATTGGAAGGGACCAACTGTATCCATTCAAGGGCTGCAAGAAAAGAAGGAAAGTTTCTAACAAGAAGTTTACAAAAAAATCTGAGCCTAACTCCAAACTTGAGCTAGTTAAATGTCATGTTCCTGTTCTTCTATCCAGGATTCACACCCGGTTGCTTCCTTTGCTGAACTGGCAGTGTCGATCCTGTTGCTTTACAGTGAGCCAGATCATGGATATGATCCAAACGAAAACTAATCCTACCAAACAAGCGGATTGTTTTCTGCCAGTTTAACTCCCTGCTCTGGCTCTGTGGGACAGGCCATGTGCTAATGCCAGCTCAAAGAGAGGAACAAGAGTGCACGGCCGCGCATGTGGAGTGGAGCAAGCGGGACCCCCCTGCTGCAGCAGGAGGGCCCCTTTTCTCAGCTTAGCTCTGTCCCCGGGCGACTCTCACAGGTTTTAATTGATGAAAGGTTAAAGCCGGGTCATAGTGGTGATTTCTCTTTTTGGCATTAGTGTGGGTTACATACTTTGAGCAGAGACCTGGCCTATTCTGTTGATGTGAGGCCAGGTTTTGCCTTTACCCTCAGTGAAAGCAGGAGCCTCCCAAAACTTTGAGATGTAGCACGTTTGCAGGGCAGGCTGAGAAACGCAGTGATCCTGCATCCATGAGGGAAAGACAGCCATACTCCAGCAGGAAAAGACAAGGGCATCAGGATAGGAGCTATGCCACTTTTTTAGCTGCAAATCTATATTATCTATATTTAGCATTACGCTTTTTTTAGGAGAAAGGACCTAAGCAGTCAACCTATCCTTTCTAATATCCATTGTTATGGAAGGTCTTAAGTGACTCTGTTCTTGAGTTTTATTATGCTTAAATTAGCATTTGCCAGATTGCAAATGTCATGTTCTTCTAGCAGAAAGACTCTTTTTCCCCCCTCTTTTTACATAAATTTACTCATCCGTAAATATGTAACAGATCACTTGTAGTAGTTGAAACAAATGCTATTTATGTAACTGATATGCCAACGTGTGGTGGTATTTTTAAATTGGTTTTGCCTAGAGGCATATCAAGGCAAGGTGCAGTGATTTTAAAAAAGTGATCATACACAGCCAGTCTGTGCAAAAGCAACAAAATATTAGTGAAAGCTTTATGGGAGCAATGCATTATTTGAAATAAGTGCAATATATTGTAAGATAGTTGCCCCTTGGGAAATGCAAATTGAAAATAGGTGTTGGTATTTATGGGGCTCTGACATCAAAGTCAAATTTGAAATATGAAGAATGAACTTTAAAGGATAAGAATTCCTTATTCCAACATCTTTCTGCCTTGCCTGTGATTTGGCAGACATTTTCCTCTCTCTCAAATCCACCACAGAATTCCCTAGTGCCGAGAAAAAGTTTGCTTCCACCTTTCACCCCTAGCTCTATTTTTGATATGAACTCAGTAATTTTAGACCACCTTCTCATCCCTTTACTCCCACAAGTTATCACTGCAATAACCTTTCTTTTCTGTTTAAAATGTTAAGCAAAATACTAGCTTCAAATATTAATAGAATGTGGAACTCTATGGTTTAAATAGTTTGAAAGAGGTATTAAGTATATAGATAGATCCTGAAGAAAACAAGCAATTTCTGTCTCTCCACCCTTCTTATCAGTTTTGTTATATATTTCTACTAGCCAGTTATACAAGTTGATAGAACTATCTTTATTTTAAAGTAAGATGAAAACCGAATAACAAATCAGAAATAAATGCAAAATCTTTGTGAGGGAGGATAAAGTGGGCATCTTCAACTGAAGGGAAAATGGACAGCTATGTTTACAAAAATGAATTGTTATAGGCTCAGGCTGTATCTCCCTGCCCAGATTTTAGGGTTGCTGGTCAAAACAACACAGCTGAGTTAGAATGGCATAGGCTGCTACTAAGTTAGGCTTTTCCATCAGACTTTTTCAAATTATGTGCCATAGAAATGAATACCTATGACTATATTTATTTAAATAATAGAAATGCACCTCCAGGTAATTGAGAAACAGTCTGTAAACACTCCTGCAGCAGACTTCATTATGGAAGAAGAATTTGTATTAGGATCCAAATTCTTTGCATGCCCTTTGCCCACAGGCTGAGCAATCCAGCTAGTAATTAATTTTTGTATTTCCTGCTGTTCCTCAATATAAATCTTTTCCTAGTCAGAACTTCTTTTTTACTAAGAATAAAATAGAAATTCTCAAACCAAGGCCACGGTTTATTTTTTCCAAGTTACTGCTTTTCTGAAGAATCTGATATCAGTGAAATGTCGTAATTCCTCATGTTAACAACCTCTGTGTTGTTAACATCAAATCTGCATCAGTTGTTGCTGCACTTAGTGGGAGCTACTGGAAGTCAGTTGTGCCAGATGGGAAGGGGAATATGCAAGTTATATTATTGCGAATTTTCAGACCTCTTTGCAGTTCTTTTTAGCAAAATTCAGATTTTTTTTGCACAATTCACTTAATTCTTCAAATTGACACACTATAAAGAGTACTTGGTGAAAAAAAAGAAATATGAAGCGAAACATTAACATTTTTTTCCCTAAAACATAAAAACAGAGCCTCTGAAATCAGCACAATCACTTGAAAGCCTTCCATTCTGATGGAATGGCATATTTCCATATATGAAAATTTCATTGATATGTATTTGACTAGTTCTAGTGTTCAGTTTGTTGAGTACCAGTCTGTGTGGGATTCATTTTACAACATTTACTTCCACAGGTAGGATCATCAACAGAAAGATTTGCAAGATCTGGCCTGCACATAGCTTGCAGTGATTTCTTTGTTGACTTGAATCATAGAAGGACTGAAGCCTAACATACAATGGATGATCAGTTTCCAAAATATATCTAATATTTGTATTTTTGCATTAATAATTTGACATTTATTAGAGTTCTGGATCAAACATGACATGAAAATAAGTATACAGTGGTGTAATTTAATCATCATACATTGAATAATATTCCAGTTAGAGTGAGAAAATATCCTGATTTCTCTGCAGCATGAATGTGTGGAACTGTTTGATGTTTTTCCTCACACATGCAGCTGAGATTGCTAGATTTTACTTCTGTTAAAGCAAATGGGAAGCCTTTTGTTGACTTTTGTGATCCCAGATGAGATGACAGTGAAATTTGGATTGCATTGGTACATAAGGGCGTACTGATCTACTCAAATATTTTGTTGGGTTTGTTCTGCACTCCTGTTCATCATGGTAAGGGCAAAGCAAGGCATTTCTAGACCAATCTTCATTTTACAGAAAATCAAATCATGGAGAAGAAAAAAAGGAAAGAGAAAAAAGGTAACAAAATACTTTCCCAACTCAGAAGCAATATGTTTTTAGCACTTTGTTGTCTCCTCCACACTCCAAATGATACCAATGTAGGCGAAGAGTGAGCAAGAGCTATCTATAGAAAACAGTTTTAACTGTGAATTCTGCCACACCTTCATTCTGCAGCTCTCCATTAACAGCCTATATTTGTAGAGTTTGTTATACTGTACATCCCTGTTCTGATAAGAAAAAAGAAAAAAAAACCACATAAATCTGGGAAGATAGCAAAACTTCGGGATGGTGTCTAGTGAACTGTTTGCAAATCAGCTAGAGGCAATGTGACACATTTTCAGTGGGTCCTGTTGGCTTGTTGTACATCTGGATATCACAGGAGAACTGAGTAGACTCTACCCTCTATAAAAGATCTTCCACAAAATGAGTAGCTTGCAGGCAGTGGAAAGTGGGAGGGAATGCTGCTCAGAAACCTAAGAAATAGTTAGCAACTTAAAAATGGATTGCAACTGCCAAACTACTCTGAACCAGAGCTGAGCTCCAAACCTTAATTACTCATGTACTTTTAGAAGTTATGAAACATGCCTGTCTTTGACCTTGTGTCTAAATACGGAATTGCCCATACAGAGAAGCTGCTTCGCATTTAATCATTCTTGCCTTTCACCTTGACAGTCAAAGTTGTTCTACCCCCACTGAGGGGAAGCCGTATGGTGCACAGTTAGATTCTGCTCGGGGTTAAGTTACTCCTATACATAACATCTTTTGCCCAACTTTCATCTCATCAACCATCATGTAAAGAGGAGGAAATGACAGGATTTTTTTTTTAAAAAATCAGTCATTTGGAAAATCAAAAATAAAAAATTCATCATACAAATTCAGTTAATGAATAGTCTGTGTTAAAATTAGGGGATAGATAAGCCCAAATCTTTAATCTAAAAGCACTGTACTGAGATTGCTGAATCTTTAATAGGCAATCTCTGAGTACTGAGTCCCTCTCCAAAAGGCAGGTTGGAAGGAGCCCCAGGAGAAAGGCACCCAGACCCTGCCCAGTGTCAGAGGGAACAAAAGAGCCATTGGTGACTCTGCAAGGGCTTAACTTTTCCCCTTTCTCCAATAAATGTATTTTTTTTCAGATACATTGAAAAAAACAGATATATAACCGAATGTAAGGAGAAAGTACTAAATAATAAGCATTTATATAGTGATCATATGATTTTTTGCTTGTCCTAGAGTCATTAGAAGAATAGTTCTCAAAATCCAATTATATCATTATATCAAAATCCAAGTATATTATTATATCAAATTCCAAATATATCATTAAAGGGTTTCAAAAATGCAGTTTAGCATTTTCATACAGCTTGTAGTATTTACACATTTTTTCTCCTCTTTAACTCCCTTCTTTCCTTACTGCTAACTCTGTGCTCTTTAGGACTCATTTCCAGCCCGTTCTTGCCAATATCGCCCAGCTTGGTGCTTGTGTGCTGGTCACAACAGCACTTGTTACATTCAGACCTTTACAGGAAGGGAGCCCTTGCAACTGGACAAGTGGGACCCTTATCTTGCAGTCTTTGCAGAGGAAGAGGTAAAGCTGGAGTCTGGTTTTAAATAACAGCAGCACCAGTAGTCACCCTGAAATCCACTGTTAAACGTGGCCGAGGTGTGAGAGCACTGGCAGGCTCTGCGTGGACATCACCTCTCCTTTTAGTACATGCACTGCAGGCCGTAGTCACCAAGGTGGCCAAGATTGATGAAATATTGAATGGATTTCCTTTAAAATTGCATTCTGTGGTTGTGAAACGTGGTTGTTTTCCTACCTGCTTTAGATGGAGAAACTCCTATTGTGCTTCAGCCGACTAACGTGACTGAAAAGACGCAGCTCATCGGGGAGAGCCATCGGAGCTACAGCACCGACTGACTCCTGCGGGGGCAAGCGGGAAGGGCTGGCGCTTCCCAGCGAGCGCCCACTGAGCTAACACATAGGAAAAGCTCTGTAGCCTCTTTGTGTTTGCATTTTAGTCTAAGCAGGGAGACCTGAAATTAGTTTCTTGTCAAGGCTGAGCTTGCTTTAGGTAGATTCATATCTAGATTCTGCAAGGGGATACCTAGAGTCAGTGCGGTGCCGTGTGGAGCAGCTCCCTGGTCTCTCACTGCTGTGCACGTCCTGTCACTCTGGTGATATTCCCTTCACTATGATCCCTCCTCGCCTTGCCCGACTCCATCCCTCCCTGCCCAGGAGCGCTCCTCATTTTCAGTGGTTTCTATGAGTGTGAAATGCTCTTAGGAGGGAGCCACCGAGGTGCTTTTTAGCAGACCTCAAAGGACACCTCAGGAGCTGCAAACTGGTGCCTGGCCAACAGGCTCCTGCCGACTGGCAGGTTTGGCCATGGCCCGGACTGCCTGCCCAGACATCCCACTGGTACCGGGATGAGATCCCCACTGGTACCAGGATGGGAGCCCTGCTGGTACCAGGACAGGAGCCCTGGTGCTCAGGCTGTGCTGGAGAGGCCAGTGCTTGACAGGGAAGGACACAGTGGGAAGAGTGAGCGGCCTCTTCAGAGTCCCCTTCCTAGGTGCGTGTCCAGGTCTTCCCCTCTCTCCCAGGCACGGTCTTTAAAAAATAACCATGGCTGAGGTAAATAGCACATCCTTGAATACACAGAACGCTCAGTTTTGAGCAAACATGTGTTGGTTGCTTGTATCCTTAAAACTGGTGCATCTCCAGGCACATCAGTGGAGTTGCACATGGATACAGCCAAAGCAAGCAGAAAGAAGTTAGGCCCTCAATTTGCAAGAGCTAAAGGAGGGCTTCTGAGATCCCAAACTTGCCACTTTGCTGGTGTGACATAGCAGAGACAGCTGAAGTTCTCTTTATTGATTATGTTACATCAATCGTTGTCAGCTCGGTACATCTGCTATTTTTGTTCCTGTATCACAGTGCTGCAGTCCAAAGGGGGATGTAAGGTACCACTACATTATATACACCAGCAAGAAGACAGTTAGTCAAAAGTGTAATTCTTTGCTTTAAAACTGTATTCCGCGGTTGTGAAACATTATTGTCTTCCTCCTGTTCTCACCTTTCACATCCAATGTCACTCAGTGGCAGCTAAATATGTGAGAAATCAGTGTTTTATAGCACTGTAACTCCAAAGAAATGCTGCTTTTAACTCTTGATGCCATCATGCCATGGAGTAAAGACAGTATGTGGTAAATAATACATTATATGGGAGAAGGGATTTCTTAGGTTTCACTGTTGGGTGGAGATATTTGCTGTGAAAGTGTGCAAATGTGACCGGATAGCAATTCCCAGAAGAGGTGTCCAAAGATTGCTGAAATCAAGGAAATGATTTCCATTTCCTACATCCCTTGGTTCTTAATCACTTTTTCTAAATGAGAGATTTTTCTCAGGAAAGATTTAGGGCTTGATCCTGCGGTATGATGCAAATACAGACAAGCTGCTGCATGTTTGCAAAGCTTTTCACTGAAATGAGGATCTTTACAGATAAACCACAATATATTTACCTTAGTTATCCAGAAACCTCAAAAACTGAACCAATGACCTCTGAATAGGATCTTTGGTGTTTGCAACTTATGAACTTGGGTGTCTGAACCCATGATTTTGTTCCAAAAAGGCAACTTAGTTTTCAGACCATCAGAATATTTGCCACTTTCACAGCTGTCAGGGTTAGCTATTCTGAGGATGCATGGAAAAACTATGAGGATTTCAGGACTTGGCTCTTCAATGTGATTTTACTCCTTCATTTGCTTTTCAGAGAAGTTCCTAAAGTGAACATAGCCTACGTGTTTCTGTGTAAAGTTCAGCTGCATTCCCATTAGTCTTGTCAAAGAGTATCCTTCCTCACATTTTTATTCTGTTCTGCTACATTTATTTATAAGTAAAGCACAATATATTCAAATCTACTATTACTGTCAAACAATAAAATGTCCGACTAATAAAGGCTGTATGTATGAACTGTAACATTCCCTTCACTTTTCCACACAATGAGCAGCATTATTCTAGTTAGAGCTAGAAAACCTGTTGAAATCGCTGCCCAAAATTGCATCTTTCCACCCTGACAAGTGGTAAGTGATGGCTCAGCATTCCCAGAAGAAGAGCTGGGTCTTGGATTGCACCAGGTGAGCCTATGTGTGCAAACGAGCCAGGGCCAGAGCCACACACAACCAGTGCATCCTGACTTGCCCACCCGCATTTAGAAAGAAATTTAAGATTCTGGCTAAATGGCTAAGAATATGTAGGCATGTGATTGCAGAGAGCTGCACAGGGTTTAATGACATAGGTTCCTGTATGGGGTGATTTTCTACAGCGAGGGACCAGCATGGCTAGTGAAATCCCAAGGCTGCCGTGGCCAATTGGGACCAAGGTCGGGATCTCATTCAGGGATTTTGTGTCTGTGCAAGAGTCAGTGGGAAGTGCCAGAACTTCTGGCCTGATACATGACAGGAGTATTTCCCACTACTGTGGTCTTCAGTCTCTGTGACCACCAAAAATCATTTGAAAAATGCATAATGGACAACTGCTTCAGCAGGGCATGTTCTCTAACATCTGTCCTTTTAAGTGCTTGATATTAATGCAGGTTACTCAAAATAGAAAATGGAATAAAAATCTCAGATTTAGAATTACCATCGCTATAACCAGTAATTTAAGTAACTGTACTTTCCTTCCTACAAGAAGATTAAACAATAAGCGACTATGCTTAATTTAACACACATAAAATGACTGCTTGTCATTTAGTTTCATTGCTTACCTCTCATAAGAATGATAACCTAAAGTATTAAACACAAAAGACAAGCATGCAAAAGCGAACGCAGGTAAAATTACTGATTTCTATCCTGCAGTTTTCTACAGAAATGAAAATGTGCGTTGTGCTGATAGCGAGTAGAGAAAGAGCCCAGGTGCAAGCCAGCCTTTCCCTTCTCTCCATACATCATAAGAGGAGGGTATGGGCTGCATCCCTGCATCCCGCAGTTCCTTCTGCCTTGGACATGCAGCCAAGTGCCAAGTCCAGCACGATGGGGTCAGCTCTCAACCAGAGCATGAAACAGCAACAGCGGAGACTGAAACCTCCTGCTCCCAGTGCCCCACGTTTGTATTTTAGGGGGGCCTGAGACAGGGAAAAGAGGCGACCTGCAGGTCCCCACAGGACAATCCGGGTGGATTTCCGCTGGAGCCAGCACCCACGTGCGTGGCATTCTCGGAAAGGTGCTTCCTGCTGCTGGGAGTTAAGGCTTGCTCCTGGCTTGGCGTGGAGACGTGCTCCCGCCGCGGCGGTATGCAAATGCCGAGATGCTTCCCGATTCCAGGAAAATACTGTCTAGACATCTAGGGGAAAAGAAGGGAGGCTCTGAAATAAAGAAAAACCTGCAGAGTTTCAACATCCCAATTAAGGGAGAGGAGACAGGGATCTTGGAGGCGCCCTCATGCACCGACTTGCTCCGCGTGGTTTGCGGTGACCTGCGATAAGAACAATCCTCCTCTTGTGCTCTAGACCCTGTTGGTTCTGGCTCCCTGGCAGCTGGCTCCGTGTCCTCTGCTAGCGGGACGGACAGCAGGCCCGAGCAGCAGCCCATGATCGCTCCAGGCTCAGCTCATAAAGATAACCTTGTAGCGTTGTGCTTATCTGCATCTGTTAATAGGGCTTCCTATTGTGAAGTGTCTTTCTAGGGGGAAGCCCTTGTGATTATGCAGTGGGACAAATGTTATTAGGCAGAGCTTAACGGGCCAAAACCATGAAACGGGATCTGCATCTCCGGATCAAAACGGTAACGTCTCCTTCGAGCCGGAATCGAACCAGCGACCTAAGGATTCCCGCAGGCGGGCGGCGCCTCTACAGTCCTCCGCTC
>JAUBOD010000971.1:15788-37735 GCA_032353885.1 Nothura maculosa
CGGGCGGCCCCGAGCCCAGCGCCTGCCCGCCCGGCCCTGCCCCTGCCCGCCGGCCCTGCCCCTGCGCCTGCGCCAGCTCCTCCCGGCTCCGCCCCGCGCGGGAGGCGCCGTCAGGGGGCGGCGGCTCTACAGGTATATGCGGTCAGGGCCAGTGGCGCAATGGATAACGCGTCTGACTACGGATCAGAAGATTGTAGGTTCGACTCCTGCCTGGCTCGGATAATTTTTACTCCTTTCTGCTCAGATTTTTGCAGCGAGAGCCGCTCTTGCTGCAGGCAGCACCGAGGATCTCGCAGTCCCACCTAAAGACTTGGTTCTTTATGCTGCACTGTGGGCTGAGAGGCCGGGTTGCTCTTGCGCATGAAGCTCCTAAGAGAAACCACAAACTCCGAAGGCAGAAGCGGGCACCGCTCCTGTGCCAGCGGAGGACGAAATTTCTTTTTTGTAACTTTTTTTTCGTGCATTAACGGCGTTCATTTATTGGAACTGAGGCCAGTTCTAAAATTCACGTGTGCGAGAGGCAAAAACGGTGCGAGCCAGGCAGGAGTCGAACCTACAATCTTCTGATCCGTAGTCAGACGCGTTATCCATTGCGCCACTGGCCCCGCACGGTAGTGAGTGCCTCTGCCTGCGCCCTCAGGGCGCCCCCGCGCAGGCGGTCCCAGCGGGGCGCGCTGCGCATGCGCGCGGCGGCGCCGCCTTGTTGTGCGGCCGCGGCGACGCGGAGGGCAGGTCCCTTCGATAGCTCAGCTGGTAGAGCGGAGGACTGTAGAGGCGCCGCCCGCCTGCGGGAATCCTTAGGTCGCTGGTTCGATTCCGGCTCGAAGGAGACGCCAAGTTTTTGTTTCATGCGCATATGGATAATAAAAGCACTTTTTTTCCCCCTAAAACTCAGGTTGCTGGCGGCTGCTCGGCTGCACTGTAAACCAGCGAGGCGCGCGGAGTCTGTTCCTTACAGAAACCGCCTGCCATGCCCCAAAACACACGATGCTCCGCAGCCTCAGGGCCCTGCTGGGAAGAGGCCTCGCGGCCGGCGGGCAGGGCAGCGGCCTGCACGGCCCCATGCCGCTGCAGCGCTAAATATAGCCACGCGTCTCGTTTCCACTGGGGTTAATTTATAGCGCTGAGCTGGCGCGGTGCCCGCGCGGGTGCTGCGAGGGGAGAAACCGGCCCCGTGCTTCCTCACGGCCTCAACCCATGAAAAGCCATGAGGAAGTTTGCCGGAGCAGTAAAAGCTGGGAAAAAAAATAGCAGAAATGTATTTTAAGGGGAAAAAAGGTGCATCTGGCTGAGCTGCTATGTAATTGCAGGGCTCATGAGATGCTGCACAATGAGGCCAGAGGCTTCAATCCTGCTTTTCCACACACACCGAGCCCTTTCTCCTCCTTCCCTGTTGGAACCGTGCCCCATGTTAGGAAGTGCCTCAGACAGAGCCAGGCCTGAGGAGCCTGCACAGCAGCAACCAGGGCCATCCCAGCCGGCCCAAGAGGCGCCCAGGGCCTTGGGTGTCCTGAACTGTGTCCACTGGCTCACGGCACCACTTCCCTCCAGGCCTGCAGCACTGATCTCTGCTGATTTTTACTAGGCAAAGAGTTAACCCATCAATATCAATTTCTGTACTCCCTACTTTTAAAATTCATGCCCACTCCATTCTTTTTAATTCATTCACTCACTGATTTTTTTTTCCTACTCTACAGGATAGTTCACAAAATAAAAGCTCACCCAGTGCCTCTTCTGGTCAAGGAGCTATCTCCTTTTTTTTTCTGTCTTGCAAGCTGACTTCCTAACCAGCTGAGATCAGACTTCTTTTCTCTTCTACTCTGTAATGTGCTATTACTAAGTAATGTAACATTGAGTAATGTGCCATTTCTAAAAGTAATGCATTTTTCCTTTAGTGAAATGGAGGAAAGAGGAAAATTTAAAAAAGACAAAGTACAAAAGAAAAAAGAGGGGAAATATAGAAATGTAGGCACTGATCTCAGCACTCGCTATGTGCTAAACAGCTATTCTAGCTCTTAAGCTATTTCCCTATTACATAAATGTTACTGTGTGGTCCAGCTTCTGTCTCGTCCGGAACATACTCACAAATTTCAATGCACAAAGTGCTTTCTACTACAATGGCAGCGTCTCGAATGCCTGTGTAGCGGTGAAGCTATATATAAAATGTATAAAGGCTTTATGATTCATCTAGGAGAAGCTACTAGGGACTTGGAAATGCTCAATTATTTCTTTATCTGGTCTCCAGCGAGAGCCAAAGAAGAGCTCTGTGCATTTATCCTGTTTAATCATTTCTACCTGATTTGTTGCTAAATATCAGCAGGATGCTATAGTGTATAAAAACCCATTTGTAAGATACTGTGATACAGTGAGAGCGAGGTGGGCAGGGAAGGGTATCCTGTCAGATACCTGAGGGGACGCCTGCTCCAACAAAAGAGAAATCTCAGCTTCAGCATTGTAAGAAAAGCTTCTATATTAAAAAATAAAAAATAAAGTGTTGGGACATGCACAGAAAGGCCTTGCAGCACCTACCACTGCAAGGAAAAGCGTCTATTTTGGTGTCTGAGGGACCAGCTCTGTTGCTGGGGTGGAAGGTGGCCAGGAGGGACAAGCTGCAGGACGGGGTCACCCAACCAAGTCTCCCCAAGGGGCCAGTCCCCAAGGCTGGAAGCTGCAGCTTAGGCTGTGGCAGGACCATAACTTATGGGTAAAGTCGTTTGATTAGATGTGTAAGAGGGCAAGGGGATCCACACTGCGGGTTTTCCAGTCCTTTTTTCCCCCACCCTTAGCAGGCAAAAAGCATTACAACGAGCCAGGCAGGAGTCGAACCTACAATCTTCTGATCCGTAGTCAGACGCGTTATCCATTGCGCCACTGGCCCTAGGCTGTCCTGCTGCACTGGATGGTGTTGGGCTGCACCACCAGGAACAGCACCAACTCCATTAGCACCATCTCCACTTCCACCAGCCCACCCTGCCCTCACAGCCACCACCTCCACCACTGCCATCGCAACCACCACTACCTCCACCACTACCACCACTCTCACAACCACTACCACCACTTCCACCACCACCTCCATCTCCATGACAGCCACGCGGAGGGACCTCCCCAGGTTCCTCCAGGATGGAGGTGTGAAGTGCCTAAGTGATGCATCTCCAACCCTGCTCCCAGCCTCATCTTTTGCTGGGGCTTTGTTCTTAAAGGAAAAAAACGAACAAAAAGAAACAGAAAATTCTCTGGCAGAAGGTGGCAGCTGTGCAGCAAAAACCCTGCTTTCCCCATGGGTCCCGCCCCACTCCCTATCTGATGTTGCTGCGCCGTGAGAAAGAGCTCTGCAACCACGGGCTGGGAACAAGTCACGTCCTATCACCTGCCGCAATACCTGTGCCGAAAGACAAAAAAATCCGTAATATCATGCAACTTGCAAAAGTTGGGAGCTGTGTCATGCTGCTTCGTTCCCAAACACGGGGCCTGCACCCCTGGAGCAGCATCCCCTGCACGCCACGGGCAAGCTCCCAGTCTCCAGCAGAGCCCTTCTGCTCTGGCTGCGTTCGGGGGGAATTTCTCCATCTGGGAGAAGGGCAGTGGGATCTGCCCGCACTTCCACGGCGCTGCAGCAGAGCAGCCCCGCAGACGTCACCTCCCGCTCGGTCAGAGCGCTGCAGCAGGGCCAGGGGAGGCAGGCAGGGGCCTGCAGAGCCGAGGCGGGCAGAGGAGGGGAGGCTGCGCCGCTGATCCGTCCAGCGGATAAGGCTGTCTCTGAGACACCGAGATGCTATCGCATCCTTGTCATTTCGTGCAACGCAGACTCCACTGTGGTATTGATACCTCCCCCGTTGTAACATGCTGGAGGATTGTGAGCACGTTCGCTCCTGTCCGAGCTCTGAGCTTCCCTCAGTCCATAGCCCTTATTTTCTTTCTACAGCTTAGCTGTCAGGGGTGATTCTCTTTCTGACTGTCAGGATGGTCTTTGCCTTTGAATCCATACAAAGTACCACTTTGGAGAAGAACCTCCAGAAGGAGAAAGGAGATCAACGCTGCAGTAGCTGTGATCTTGCTCTTGGTATGCTTGGATGCAGGCAACAACAGCTCTTGTTCTCCATATTCCTTGTCAGACAGGTCTGAAGTAGGCCTTGCTTTTCCATGGCGAGACAGGCAACACCTCACAGTGTAACTACATTCTGAATTCCCTCGCACAACCTTTGGGTGACACTTGCTGCCCTTGTTTCTGAGCCCTTTGCTGCCCGTACCGCAGCCAAACGCGTGGGCTCGCCATTGTCAGCAGCCTGTGCACCAGCAAACTGCCCAGCTCCTTCCTGTCACAGTCTTGGTTGCTTTGGGCTTGACACTTGTCGCTTCAGGCTCTCATAAACAGGTCTGCATTGAAGAGCTCAGCTACTGAACAATGAACTGTGCCTGAGAGTTGCCTCTTGCATGAGAGTTGCGAGTTTGCATGAGCACGATATCTAGTCTAACGTTATTAAGCAAACAAAGCAAGCTGGGACACTACGGAGCATGAAGGAAAATGAATGGCTCTTTTTCCTGCTCCTTAGGAGAAGGAAAGGATTCACGTCATTCACTGCCAAGGGTAATGAGGAGCTGTTGGAGACAGACATTAATCACCACGAGCCTCCCTGAACCCGCGTTGCTACCATAACTTCCCAGCAGCAGTGGGTTTGCCCAACTACTGTGTACTGCAACAGGCAGGTTGAGCCTGAGCATTGCAGTTCTGGGCTTTTCCACTGTGTCACATCGCAAGACCGATCCCTTACCGTTTCAGTTTTCACAAGCAAATATATGTTAATTTTTTACTGTTCCTTCACTCGGAACAGTGTGACACCTTGATCTTCTTGGTCCCTCTTTCTTTTGTTATTACTTCGGACTGTTCATCTGGCAGAGAGAAGATTGACATGCTCAAGCCCTTAAAACTGTTCCCATCTGCAAACTATTCCCACACACACAGGTCTGGGTCACAGCTCTCAGACCCCTTTCCCTCCAAAATACAAATCTGTCCTTTATCCCTCCAAGTGACCGACCGAAATGGACACATTAGGAAGCTGGGAAAGCAGCTAACACTCCTAAACAGAGGTCCGGAACAAGTGATTCATTGCCTCAGCCGTGCCTAAACAGCACTGGGGACTGTGGCTCTCCCCAGTGGTGGTGTTGCTCAGCACCTCGTCTCCTCTGAAGACATGGGGCAGCAAGACAACAACCACATTGCTCGGGCCACCATGCAGGAGGGTCTTCAACTCAGCCCGCTCCTCACAGCAGCAGGTCTTCTCCATCCAGGGGGTGTGTAATCAGATGGGGTGAGAGCTTTTGCCTTGACTCACGAGTCCTCCTGCAAGTCCATCAGCACATCTTCTTGGGTGCTGCTGATACCAAGTTCAGGGTAACACAAAGGACCCTGAAGGCAAAGGTTGAGAAGAGGATGAGCCAGCTGAACAGCTCTGAAGTGAGGAGGCCTTGCTCCTCTTCTTTCTCCTTCCTGCTTTTTGCAGGTAGATGGGCAACAAAGACTAGTCCAGGTTGCTCCTCCTTTATCCCAGGCCCTGCGGGGAGCTTTTCCCTCATAAGCAGAGACTTGCAAATAGCTCCTGTTTTGCAGAACGTCTTAGGTTGTTTTCCCTGGATTAAGCAGGAAAAAATAACATGAATGAATGGAGGTGAGCATGCCCAAATGACTGGCAGGCATATAGTAACAGGATAAAATGTAATTATACATAGAAATTTGCTGAGGTTGGGGTAGCATCTTTTTCCATTTGGGCAGCTGGGACTTGCACCTACTCCTGTAGTCAGACTTGTTATCCGTCACATGCCTGGGCCAGGCAGTATACCAGGGTGCCCCATACTTGCACAGAAACACCAGGGATGTCACCCTCTACTGCATGATGAGAGTAAGAATGAAGTTAATTTCTTAATTTTTCTTGCACCTCTAAGAGAAGAGTCAAACCAGGCTGCAACAGGAAGCTGGACTCCAACAAAAGGTCTGAGCCAGGAATTAGGATCCAGGGCAGAAACCACCCTCATGCTCAGAGTAAATTGGAATCTAAAATCAGGCAAATGACCGGCAGTTGGGAGAGCTAGGAATGGGAAGGGATGAGAGTCTGAGATGTACAGCTAGGGAAGGTCTGGGGCAGAAAGCATAAGCTGCAGAGACTGCTCTTGGTGTCCACTTCTGCATTCCCTTGGTAGCTTACCTGATGGTGAAACAGACTGCAGATTTACAGCCCTTATGAACTTCAGGTTGCTGGTTTAAATTCTGGCTCAAGGGAAGCTTCTCTCTTTTTTTTCTTCTTTTTTCCCTTTTCCTTGCTCAATACATGGACTTACGTCAAACCATAAATCCTGCAACAAACTCCTCCAAAGCCCTAGGGCTCCAAGTCTGCCCCAATTCTTCACACCAAGCAGCCTTCCTGGTTGCTCCCTCTCTCTAGAAGACATTTCTTCCCTCCTGGCAATCGCCTGTCCGCCGGTCCCTGCAGCTGAGGCAGGGCTTGCTCAGTAATGCTATGGATATGGTGGAGAACAAGCTGGCAACCCAGAGAACAAGCAAGGTGCCCCAAGCTCTTTGTGGAGATTTACCACATCCTTTGGCAAGGAATGAGTGATTAGTATCCAATTACACTGAAATCATACTTAATTCAAGACAGGTTAAGACAAAATGCAAATAAAAACACTTACTCACAGCTGCCAAAATAGATAAACTCATAAAAGAGGTAGGTGGAGAAATGAGAGAAAGCCGAGCTTCATTTACTTCCTTTGAAGATTAAATCAGCCAGGCCATTCTCTCATATCCAGGCATTTTGCCATAGGCTGTGCTGACACCGTGGGTAGCAGAGCCTCCCTTCCTCCACACCTTATACCTCAGGCCGTGGTGACCAAGAAGTGTTTCTTTATGGGGGAGCGCAGTACCTCTCATGTCTCATTTCCTCCTGGAAAAAAACAATTTCTCCCTTTCCAGGGAGGTCCAGTGGTTTATCAGGGAAGTCCCCGTATTTCCATCCCATCCAGGAGACAGACTCCCCCTTCCTCCTAGGAAAAATAAGAATGATTTCATTCCTTTAGCATTACTTGGCCTCATACCTTGGCTCAAATGCTAAGCAACAGAGCTATCACGGGAAAGGCACTAGCTTGATACCTGAATGCTCCCCCTTTTTTGGGGGGAACATGTGGGCTTGGCCCGGGGCCCTGACTGCACTGCCTGTCACACACTTAATGCACATGCTTCCACTAGAGACAGTCGTGTTGTCCCTTCTCCATTTTCCAGCACTGCAACTTTTATGCCTTCCCCTACCTTTGTCCATCCTGGTGCTGTAGTCCACATTGCTTTCCTCTTCTCCAGGAGGCCAGAATACCCTTGGCATTGTACAAAAATTACCATGTGGATTAGACCAGGCAGGGGGCGGAGGGCCAGGAACAGCGCCTTGTTTGGAAACTGCTTCCTGGTCTTCACCTGGCCCCACTCACATACTGTGTTTCTTAATTTCCAGACTGATACAGCCTATGAGGGCCTGCACAAAGAATATTTCTCACTGAAACATGTTAATAAGTCACTAGTGGGAGGACAGGAAGGCTGTCATCCTCTTCAAGGAAAGGAACTGATTACTGCCTGGGTGACACTTGATAAAGAGCCATCATGTTTCCCTGGAAGTGAACTAAGGCTGCTTCCATTCCCAGGAGTGAACAGCCAGTCTGAATATATTTCAGGTTAAAGTCTGCTAGGAGCTCAAGAAGCTGCCTATGAGACCTAGGGGATGAGGAGCAGCCTCAGTGCAACCTGAGATATGTCACGCAGCGACAAGTGTTGAGGAAGCCGTGTACCCTGTCAGGGTAATCCCCTGCGAACCAGCTGGTGACGGGTGAGAGATCTGGCTGGTTCACACAGAGGGCCAGGGTTGGAGCCATTTAATGTCTTTTAAGTATTCCACAAATATATATTTTGCATGTCATTAATAAACGTTTTAATTTGCACCTTCATCTGGCCTCAACTAAGGGGGATTTCAAGGGCAGTGGCTGCTAGCAGGTGTTGTTCATTGAAGGCTGTGGGGACCATGTGGCCACCTACCTCATACATGGGCTCCTGGCTCGTTTTCCAGAGTGTTCAAAGGATACCCATGTTTGTCCCATTTTAGCTTTTGCAGGAGCAAGGTATTTAGTAAAACACTAGATGTCAGGAATGACAGGGGCATCCTCAGCTGACAGAGTTAACTTGGAAAACACTCTTTGCCATGGAATAAGAGATTGGCCCCCAGTCTCCTGAGGATCCTCAAATGTCCATCAGGGAGGTTGGATGAAAAGCCCCGTAGGTGATCAAGAGCCTCCCCACCCCAAAGCCCCTTTCACTTGAACTGGAATTGAGCTGCTGACCAAGGATTCCTCTGAAAATGTCCATGTTTTTTGCCCTTATAAGCAGAGCTGCCAAAGGATGAGAGAGACACCTTCCTAGCAGTAACTCTGTCCTGGTTCTTGCAGCAGCCCAAGCCCGGGGAGGGCGAGTGCAGACACATTGCACTGGGCAACGAGGAACTGAGGTCAAAAAGGCACCCTGGGAATGGAGCTCTGCACAGCAAGGCTGCTGCAAGGCTCTTGCCTCTCTGGGAAGCGCTTCATTTCAGCGATTATGGGCAGCAAGAGCACCAAGACCACACTGTAGGTCACTGGAGATGTGATTAGCAGTCGGCTCACACATAAATCAAATCGCCCCTCTACTATTTGCATCACACGGTCTTTGCGGTTGTGTGAAGCAGCAGAAATGCACAATGTGCTGCGCCAGCCGGTCACCTCCCACGATTCCCTGAACTCCACACACCTCCAAGAGGACACAACTACCTTGCCAATGCCTGAAGCAGAGACCAGGAAAATCCAACCCCACTGCCTTAAAAAAGCAGAGACACAAGTGACAGGAGGAGGCAAAACCAGCAGGACGCTCCGCCAAAGGATGGAATTTGCACCACAGCTTCCCTCTCGCAGGCCACATGCCCTTGGGCCAGCATCACTGCCAACCTCACCAAACAGCACAGCTCAGCTTGCCCACCACCACAGCCCTTTCCTTCGGGTTGTGCGAGCTTGGGAAGTCACCAGAGAACACGGCAGGACTGGGGAACAGCAGAACCAGTATATCCTTGCACGCAGTGATTGTATAGTTTGCAAAAAAACCCACATTTTTTCTGATCTGCCTTTCACTAGCAGCACAGCTCTAAATGTTTTGATAACAAAACCACATAGATTGGTTCTCCCACTATTGAATCTCTCAATATCTCTCTGATAAGGTCCTGTGCTCTGCTTTGCCATGACAGCCCCACCACATTTCTGTCTCCCTTATCTGAGGGGCATGAGGGAACACAGAGGCAGTGCAGCATTTTCCTGCCTTTATTGCAGTGGTGGGACAAGGAGGATCAGGCTTCTCAGAGCAGGGCTCCTCCCTTCCTACATGGTGCCAAGTGGAGCTATGGACAACCATGGTCACCAGGAGCCACTGCCAGGGCTGGGCACAGGTTGTGCTTGCCTGGTTGAGTGGGGTGGACACAATTTGGGGGAGGAACAAAGCCCCAAGCTCTGTCTTCTCTGCAGATCACTGGTGACCTAGTTGTAATGGTTTCTTGTCACGAACAAGAGAATGGTTTCTTGTCATCCCTGGCCACAGGGGCATGGGCGGCTTTACAGTGAGAGCTGTATCCGCAAGGAGCCCAACTTTAGCTTTCCATGCAAAACACGAATTGTACTGCAAAGTCCTCCCTTCGGTGGCAAGGGCAAAGCCTTCCAAGAGGCACCAGCAATCAAATTTTCTCCATGGCCACAAGACGTAGTGTCTGCCCTTTGTTTTCTTTGCATTCGCTGAGCTCAGTCAGAACCAAAAACGCTGACTTCACAGAAGCAGCTGCGTGTGGTAGGCGAGGGGGGCAACGCTCTTCATGTGGACACCAGCCTGCATGGCTGGGATGATTCCTGAAGTGATAATTGGAAAGGACGTTAATATAATACACCGCCGTTGATACAAAGGGTGCAATGTCACAGCGGACGGTGTCACCAAGCATGGCTTTACAAGGTGGATGTTCAGTTCCTGCCTGGCTTGAATGCATCTCTTCCCATTGCTGGTGTCTCTACAAACGTCTCTACCCACCATCTCATGTGTTGCAGGGAGACAAGGGGAGAGAGGGAAGAGCTTGGCCAGTGTCTGTCTGAAAGAGAAAGTTGGTTTTCTAAAATAAATTAAAAAATGCATTGGTGCTAAGAAATGAATAACCTTGCTGAGTTTGCTATACACTCAAAGAGTATTTTGCCAAATACTCAAAGAATATTTTCAGAGCATTGGAAGATATGTAAGAAAGAAGTTGAAAATACAACAGGAAAAAAAGCTAAATGACAAATATCACCCCTACCACCACTTAGCACTACATGCTGAGCAGGTCTCTACCCGGTCCCCTAATTCCTTGCTGTGTGAAGGCTTCCCTGCCACCACACTTTGTGATTTTGTTTAAAGGGGACAGCACAATGCTCAATCCTTGATCTTCCAGCACTAAATCTGTACTCCGACCTGGAGGAATGACCTCAAGACAAGGAGGGGTGACAATACACACTTGTCCTGTCCAGCAGCCTGGGACAGTGTCTCAGCAGGTCTCTGACATGGTGCAAAGCCATGCGTTGAGCGTGACCTTAAAGCAAAGGCTTCATGTGGCTCTGAACCACAGACCAAAGCATTATCCTGGACAGAAAATTACCCGTGCTCCCCCACTCTGCCAGCTGGGATCGCAGGGAACGTACAGAAATAGCATCAAGAGTGGCTGATGTTGATATGACCAAGGCCATGAAGAAACGTGACACTGGGGTAGGGCTCTATCTCTGCGAAGTGATGAGCTGACACCAGCTGGGGAGCCTGAGCAGGACTTGTGCTGCAAAACAGTCATCCCTCCAGAGCATCACTCTCATTTCCTAACAACAAAGCTGAACGTTTGGAGCGGGGAAGGTTTGAAGTGAATCCCTATGAATTTTTAAGGGCAGAGCAGCAAATGTGACCTGTTTCCTCACCACTGCTAAAACTCTCTGTGATCTGCTTTTCCTAATCTCCAGCGTGCTTGAAAAGCCTCCCTACTGCTTCCACCGCTTGCTGCCTGTGTCCAGCCCCACTGTCACAACATCAGCTCATCCTTTGTTAACCCAGCACCAAATACCCACTCCATAGAATATACCCAAACATTCAAAAATTCCCATTTCATAAAATATTCCAAAGTTCTGTAAAATGTAAGAACAGCTCAGGGAGGAGCCAGTCATTCCTTCCTCTCAGGTAACAGGGCAAAGAGTGACAGTTTGCAAGCTGGCTCCCAGAGCTGTGTTGCTTTAACAAGCAAAACCGAGTTAAAAAGGTCAAGGCTCTGTTGTCCAAGGCCTATGCTATGGTTTGGATTCACTTTTATGCTTTACCTGTGAGCTTCGGGTCTCTCTCTAGTTGGTGAGGGACGAGCATATGAAAAAAGGGGATGTGGGTTTGGGAATCCTAAAAGCAGAACCTTGGGCCTGTATGGCTATATATGGCTCGGTGAGAAGCCAAACTAGAAATGTCATGTGTGTTCACCCTGCGTTTTCAAGCTCACAGATTTTAAGGCTACAGATAATTGCAGTAAAGGTGATAAATGCCTAGGATTAATTACAGCTCAGGTTTCCTCTGCATCTCTAAGAGAGAGGTCCTGGTTGCTATTTCTAATCCTTTTCTATAGCACAGTTCCTGTGCTCTCTATCTGTCCTCCCAAAATACTGTACTCCAGCATATTTCATGTGCTTCTAATGATTCACCCTTAGAAATGCTTTAGGTTTGTCCTTCCTGGTTAGCTTTTATATATGCAAAAGCAAATTTCAGGCAGTGCCAGTACCTGTTTCTGTCTGCCTGCAGAAACAGTCTCTCATGTTGTTCCGGTCTCCAAGTTCCAACTACATGCTTCCTAGCATTGACTATAGGGCATGCAAACACTAATATGTAGGTTGAGTGTAAAAACATCAATCTCAAAAGGCTGAGTAAATTGACTTGTAGGGTAATGTCAGTATTTATCAAGGGATGTTCATTGATTGCAATAAAATCATGAAATGCAAAATGCTGTTTGCACTTTGCACCTGTATAAGCAGAAGGGCTTTAACTTTCTTCCGTCTTGTTGCTTCGTAAGTCACTGCAAAGACATTTCTGCAATGCCAGCTGTAGTGGGGTGAATGCCCTGCGGAAAGGCCCCAGGCGAGGGCTCTAAAGGCACCATTTTCCTTTTGTTTTGCTGTAATGGAAGGGTTTTTTTATGGCTGACACCTGAGAGCTTTATAGCAATAGTTCAAGATAAGAGGTTGCTGAGAGGAATTCTCTGAATGCAAAACCCTGGGGTGCCTCAGCAGCACTGAAATTGGACCCTGGGTCTCGCTCAACCTCTTCTTCCTCCTTCAAATCCCTCTCCTAAATCCAGCGCCTTGCAGACAGATTTCGAGGCTCCCCAAGCCCTCATTCCACAGCCCTCAAGTTGCTCTCCGTTGTAAAAATAGAGGGGTTAAAATCTCTGCCCGTAAAAACAAGCCTATCTAAAGGAACTAGCCATATGATTGGCTCAGCAAAAACAGATAACATTCCTGGGCAAACTATTCCAGCATAAAATAGCGTTAAAAACTCCTGTAAGCCTCTTGGGGGCAGCTGAGATCCAGGGTTTCTGCCCGGGCAGCAGAGGCAGAGCCAGGTCAAGCAGCTGGGAGGTGACCCCTTCGGAGGGGCCTTCGCCCACTGCGCGATACTCGCACGGCGAGCACTGTCCTAGCTTTGCCCTCTGACTCGTGTGTCCCGCGCTGCACATGGGTGTTTTTACACAATGACATTCCCAACTTGTAGCTTTTAGCCAGAATCTTAGAGCTCTGTGGCAACGAGGAAGCGCCAGGCGCAGTGCCGGAGGAAGGCCCGGCCTCCTCTGCGTCACATGGACACGGAAGGGCCAGCCGATATGGAGTGAAGAGGGCAGCCGTGAGGCATTCAGAGTCCTCTAGGCACTGAAGCCACCTCTGACCTGGCCACGGAGGGGAGGGAAAGAGAACTATCTGCCCACTGCTGCCAAGAAAGCTTCCCACCCTGGGCTGCCAAGAGCCCCAGCTGCCCCACAGCCCTTCCCGTGCCGCTTGGCAGGGCCGGGCCGCAGCAGCCACCAGCACCAACGGCGGCATTCCCAGGCGGTTCCACCCCACCGCTGCAGGCTTCCTTAGGAAAGCAGGACTTTGAGGGGGGATAAACATGTCTGTGTCGTTATGTGGCTCCTGATGAACGTGTAGGGGTGAAATTCTGGCTCAGTGGGCTTCAAATGGGGGGAGGATTTCAGCCAAACACTTAAAAAGAAGCATGCAATGTATTGCAAATCAGAAGTTGGAACGCACTGAATTTAATATGATTCCTTGCCATTGCGTGCAGAGAGCATTATTCATTTTCATGTGGAAATCAGTGAAAACTTTTGCCTTTTTCATTCCCCTGAAGTGCATTTTCCAGCCTGGTGTTGCACATGAGCAAAGGGCCCTGCTTTGGAAATGGGGTTTCTCCCTCCCCAGCAGCCGGCACCGGTGAATCACCCCAGCAGCCACTGTGGAGCACGATTCATATGCACACACTTTATAGTCAGCAATTAGCAAAAATGTGAAAGCTTTCTACAAGACGCTTCACAGAGAAAATATTACAGCTGTTGATTAAAACAGAAGATAACATATTGACTACAGGCAGTACAGTATAGCAGCAAACTGATTTTATACAGTACATGTGGGGGCTTTGGCTTGAATCTGAGGGTGAGATATTTATTGCTTGTACAGTTGTGTGATAAATTATTGGCAAGTAGAAGCACAGATGGCTTTCCCTTAAGATCAGGCATCACATGCCACAAATTATCTGGGAAATTGTCATTTTAAAAATAACTCCAGAACAAGTGCCAAGAGGAGAGGCATATCAGTGTCTAATAAACAGATATAAACACAGCGGCGCCCAAGACTAAAGTGTATTTGAATTAAACTATGGCTAGGAAAAGCGTGTACAATTAGTACCTATTCTCTAGTAGTACAAATTAAAGCTTTTCATACTGTGTTTCTTCTGTCTCCCTCTAATCAGGAAATTTGTATCATGGTTTTTGGGGTGCCTGTTGGAGCTAGACTGAATAGTCATGCGAGACTCTTGCTTTAAAGCTCTGAAAAAAAAATATCCCCCCAGAAGAAGTAAGAGCAGCTGCAGGGCAGTTTTAGCTGGTTTCTGAGGCAGTAACAACCACGAGCCTTGAGCTACGAGGTCACAGGACCAGCTGCAGCCGCTGCCACCTTCTCCAGGAGCGACATGTGCTTCACACCTGGGCCACTCCCACTCTTGGCACACACCAAAACACTGCAAAACGTCGCAAAATGCCACAAAACGGGGGTCAGCGAACAGCTGAGGGCAGCAAGGCCCTGGTGGCGCTTTCTGTCTCCCACCCCGTGGCTCCTCCAGTGGGTGAAGATAAGAAGGGAGCTGCGGGCGCTCGCTTATCGCCTGCGCTCCTCAAGGGGGTCGCGGCTGTTGCTGAGCGGAGCCAGCGCCGGCAGCCCCGCTGGAATGCGCCTCGCGCGGCCCTGCCACCCGTCACCTGTCCGAGTCCGTCCTCGCCACGCTCGCTTATATGGGCACGGCGGAGCGGCACCGTGTGACGTCGGGGCGCTAAAAACAGCCCCGGCCGTCGGCAGCCCCTCGCTCGAGCCGTGTCCCTCGGTGAGCAGAGCGCGCAGAGCCGCTGAGCGCACCCCGCAGCCTTGGATCTCTTTCAAGGGAAACTAGCCCGGGAAGGCACCGGCAGCACCGCGGTCCTGAGCGTATGCCCCTGGAGAAGCTAGGCATGAGCACCTCCCTGAGCTACAAGTCCTTTTCTAAAGAGCAGCAAACCATGGATAACCTGGAGAAGCAGCTGATTTGCCCTATCTGCTTGGAGCTATTCACGAAGCCCGTGGTCATCCTGCCCTGCCAGCACAATCTGTGCCGAAAATGTGCCAGCGACATTTTCCAGGTAGGTTTATTCCAGCAAAAGCTACTCCTGTAGGTACCAGCAGTCCTTGTTTAAATGTGGAAAGGCACAATTTCCCCTGTCCTTGATTCAATTCTGTTACTCCTGGTAAGGCTGGGGCCAGTAGGTTAAAGCAGAAGCTACCCTTAGGAAACATCCTTAAGATCCCCAAGTGGCTTTGAGTTGCTTGATCTTGTTGCTGGGGGAAAAATGGGGAGGGAGAGAGACGTGCACTGGTTGCATTGGTCCAACAGGAGCTGGGTTCTGTGGAGGTTGCCCCATGCTCCAAGAACAAATGCTGTAGTCAAAGCATCGTGGTGAAGTTTTGCATGTCCTTACTGGCCTCTCCTTGTCCTGCTTGGCAAGAACAGGCCTCGAACCCCTACCTGCCAACGAGGGGCGGCACCACGGTGGCGTCGGGGGGTCGCTTCCGCTGCCCTTCCTGCAGACACGAGGTGGTCCTCGACCGGCACGGCGTCTATGGGCTGCAGAGGAACCTCCTCGTGGAAAACATCATCGACATATACAAGCAGGAGTCCACAAGGTAACCAGGAAATTTGTACCCTAAAAAGACGTCATGCCACAGAAACAGACACAGTTTAGGACACTGTGGTGTCTTCATGGTCTTTCCATTCATCAGATGTGAGTCTTTTTTAGTTGTTTTATCTCTTGGCAAATAAGGTAATGGATTCTGCTGATACACATGCCTATCTGTTTGCTGTGTGATGAAGTCAGCTTTCTCTTACTGCGCACAGAAAGTTCATAGACTCCCAAATAGATGTTGAATTTTCCCATTTCCACTTATAGAAGATGATTGTGCCATCCTAATCTACATGAGCTGTACTTACACATACAAGCAAAGCCTTCAAGTCAGTACAGTTTATTTGCATAACTTAGGAAAAACTAGCTGGGTTCACATCATTTGTTTCATGAGCTGTTCAGATGGATACATCTGTATTTAATGTGCTTGTTCTCATGTTATAGAGGGAGAAAAGGTTTCAAATCTTGTCAGAAAATCGCACGAAATAGGTAGGGCAAACAATAAGATAGCTGAAGTAGGCACGGGAGATACCCTGCATCATAATAGCAAATCATAATTTCAGCTCAAAATCTCCAATCCTATCAGATTGGGATGTGAGCTCATGATATTAAGTCTTATTTAAAACCTCGTATAAGAGAAGTAATAGCCAGGAATAATCATATATTGGTGCTGTGTGGTGGTGTACGAGAGTCACAGTGCAGAGGAGTAGGTTCATCCTATAAAGTAAGACTGCTTCTGAACATCAGGGTCTAGAAATGGCTTTGTAACCCATGCAGCAGTGGAACAAGGTTAGGTCTTTGTCTGTCTTGCTGTGGGATCGGGTTGGACACATGCTGCGGATGAGGAGCACACTAAGGCTGAAACTAAACATAGTCCCAGGCCACCAAGCAAGCAACTCCCCAGGCAAGGGCAAGAGCCTCTCATCATTGATGTGATGGTGAATTGCAAGGGGGTTTGTACGTCTTGCCCTACCTGAAGGAGGACAAAATCCTGACCACGCTCCCTTACAGCCTCCCCGCTCCTCAGTAGGGGGCTGGATATCGTGGGATAATGGTGGCAACAGGCTCACTGGAGCAGCGGGACACAGCCGGCTGATCCCAGTGTCCTATGCAAGGACATCAGGTGGCTTGGGGGGTCCTCCCCCTTTCCCACAGGAGGCCACCTGCACACGGGGTGCTTTGGAGACACCTGTGCCTTTGGCTATTCTTGGGTGTTTGTATCCCGTTGGGCTCTGCTGTAGCTGGACACAGCCTGGAGCTCCAAAACGCTGGGGAGCACGAAGCCGGCTTAAAAATGTCCTTTCTGCTGCCCTTAGCACTCTGTGCCAAGGGAAGGTCAGCTACCCCTGTCACTGATATCCAAATATTATTTTAGTCTGGAAAATCCCTGAGGAAGTGAATTGACAAAGCTGGATTTTGCTGTTGACAAAACAAGCTGGACAAGTGTGTCTTCATGTCTTTCTCGATTTTTATGTTCAACTGAGAATTGTCTTTATCTTAAAAAATGCAAATGTGGCTCCTTTACATCTTCCATTTACTTTACGGACAATTGGCAGAAAGTTCAGTTACTTGAAAATATAAAACATCTGGTAGGTTTTCTTTTTAAGCTCCACTAAAGTAAAATGTAATATGATGAATAAAAGGAGGGAGTAGAAAAATATATATATATGAGCATGTATTTCTTAGATATATGTCCAAAAGGTTTGCTTAATCCACTACAGTGCTTTTTTTACATGAATGATCAGGGTTACTTAGCAGCAGCGATGATAACAGCGTTATCTGAACTATTTGCCACTCTGAGGCCCCAGCTGCTTATCTCCTGCCTGGCATTCCTCAGGCACCCATGAGTGTGTGAGCAACATCTGCCATTGCTTTGTCCTGCGCAGCTCCACTGAAACCCGAAAGCCAGGAGAAATCAAGTCTGCTCTGCTGCTTTTGTACCATTTTCTTTCAAAGTGAGGGTTAGGTTTTAGCAGAAGAAGAAGAGTGACATATAACTTTTGCATCGTTTCCAAGATGACCCTCCAAAATAGCAGGTCCTGTGACTTTCTGATAGGACCTCATTTCCCTCTAGTGTTCCTGTAGATAGAATTCACCATGAATGTCCATGTCAGGACCATGACAGCTCTTAGTTGCTTTTCATGTGAAATTAAGAGAATAGGATTAACTCATATATGGTGCAGGTCTTGTTTCCTGTGTAGGAAAAAATCACTTATTTTGAAAACAATTTTTGATTCTTTTTTAGTTTTCAATTTGAATTAAGACATTGTTCTTTCAAAAATAAAAATTGGGGCAGAAGCTGTGTGATCAAATTGGGAGGCTCTGCCCGAGCTCTTACATACAGCCCCTGTTATTACTAACAACTGCATCATATGGTCTTTTTCACATTGCTCATCATTTCCAGCCGATGACAACTTAGCTTGCTGCCCAATTTAGAATCTATGAACAACGCAAGGAAAGAAATATTCAAGCAGGACATGGCTGCTACAAAGCTTTAAGAAAGGAAACCATTGAACCCAGTAGAAATGAGGTTGAATAAAATATTAAACCAAAGTTTGAAAATGTCTAGGGCACCGATTACCTGAACTTTTTGAGGAACTTCAAGGTGCCTGCTGCTGCTGGGAAAGGAAAACTGCAGGAGGCCACAACTTCCAGCAAGCTCTAGCAGCGTCTAATGAGCTCTGTCAGCTATTCCAGATCAAAGGGTGCTTTGAGCTTTTGTTCCAAGCTGACTCCTAATTAGGGAGGGTCAGCACCCTATCTGCCTAGGGAGAGGCCTGTGGAAGTGCTGGCCTAGAGCACAGGGAACAGATGTAGGGCTTTGTGCAGCTCGTGCAGAAGAGACTGAAAGCTGTGCAGGCTCTGCAGAGGTGACAGTGCAGAGCATTGTGTGATGGGTCAACTGTCCCGGCACTGCTGATGTCTCAGACCACTCCAAGAGGCCAAGGCTGCAGGGAGAGCCCTGGGCATTTGGCTCGGACAGGGGAGATAGATGGGCTCCTCACTGCAGCAGGTGAGTGCTGGTGGAGGGTCTGTGTCACGCAAAGATGCTGCAGGAGGTGGTCATGATGTTGCATCACTGCCCTGCATCAAAGATGACAGGAGAGACATCAACCAGATCTCCTCTGAGTCCTGCAGTGACAAGAGCCCAAACTCCCAGCAGCACCAATTGAGCGGCAGGCAGAGTCTTGTGGATGAGTTCCCGGCTTACCTGGAAACTCCCATGATGGTGAAGGCTGCAGTCTGGTGGCTTCTAGCAGGTGAAATCCTGCTCTGCCAGCAGAGCAGTGACAGCAGAGTGGGGTGACTGCCCTGGCTGCAGATGGGGCTGGAAGCTCTGTCCCACATCTGTATGAAGCACTGGAAGCAGCTGAGCCCAAGCCCCACAGCAGCACCAGGTAGGACACAGCAGCAGGAGACTCCCTAGGGGTGGAGGCCCCTCTGCCAACCCAAGTTGCTGCCTAGGGAGGTTTGCTGTTTGCAGAGGGCTTGGATCCAGGCTATAATGGAGAGGTTGCTAAGGTTTGCCTGTCCCTTGGACTGTTGCCTCCTGCTGCTCTTCCTTGCGGGCACCAACAATATGTCCAAGGGAGACATGGGCCAGATGTCAAGGGAGACATAGTCAGATGTGACTGTGTGGCCTTGTGGGTGAGGACCAAAGCCATGTGCTGCTAGCCAGGGAAAAGAGCTTGGATGTTGCTGCTCAACAAATGTTTGGGCAGCTGGTGTTGGTTTGGGCAGCTGGTGTTGACAAATAGGCATTCAAGCTGTATGGCCATGGGACTCTCTTTGAGTCAGGAAGAGATGAGATCCACATGACCAATGGAGGAAAATTCTCTACCAGCAGGCTCCCAACCTGATGAGGTTCAAGCTAGGAGCAATAATGAGTAGGGGAGAAGGGTGATAACAATCCAAAACTAAGTGAGGGAGTGGTGGATCCAGTTGGCAATCGAAGGATGCAGGCAAGAGAGACCTTGCAGTCAGCAAAATAGGGCACACCCCAGATGTATGCACCAGGCAAGGAAGTGCCAAGAGGGCAGCATTGTGGGGAGAGCTCACTTGCCTTCTCTGGGAAATGTGCAGCTGCCTCTCTGTACATTGATGTCTGTAGCATGGGAAGCAACAGGCAGAATGAGGCGTCTATGTCTAGTTGCAGTGGGATCACAAAGGTGTGCTGGGGTAGCTCACACATCTGGAGTGCGCTAATGGATGAATACAGGATGCTAAGGAAGAACGGCCTGGGAAGGCAAGGAGAGGGATTTCTCCTTTTTCAAAAACAGCAGCAGGAATGCATGGAGTTCTTGCTTGGGACAGAGCTGGCTATCATGGAGGACTTTAACCACCTTTAGGTCAACTGAACAGACAACACAGTAGGGCAGTATCTAGGATACCTCTGGAGTGCATTGATGACAAGTTCTTGATAAAAGTGATCAGGAAGTCAGAAGTGAGGGAGTACGCTCTGCTAGACTTGGTATTTACAAACAAGGACTGGTTGAGGGTGTGTGGGTTGGGATAGAGGCTCAGTTACCATGTGAAGAGAAAGCGGGGTAAAATGCAGGATCACAACCCTGCACAACCTTGCAGGAGAGCAGGTTTTGTCTTGTTCAGAGACTTCTTTGGAAGAATCCAGTGGGATACAGCCCTGGAGAGAAGAGGCATCCAGGAGAACTGTTTGGCTGTCAGGGCTCATTTCCTCCAAACTCAATAATTCCTGAGTTCCTAAACATGAGGATAGATCAAAGGTGGCAAGAGGCCTGTGAGGATGAACAAGGATTTTTGCTGGTAAGATAAAGGAAGCCCTCAAGAATCCCAGGTCTCAGAGACCAAAAGCAACATTTGGAACATGGAAGAGTGCCCTTGATGGAAGAGGTCAGATTAGGGAACATTTAGAGAAAGCATTTTAAATAAGTGGACGTAAACAAGTTCATGGCCCCTGATGGGATGCACCTAGGAATGCTGCTAGCTGGCTGGTGTCATTGCAAGGCCACTGTTATCTTTGAAAGGTCGTAGGGACTGGGAGAGGGACAAGAGCACAGGAAGAAAGCAATTGTTATCCCTCCTTCAAAAAGGGCAGGAAGGAGAACTAAAGACCAATCCAGTCTCATCTCAGTTTCTGGAAAGGTGATGGAGCAAATCAGTCTGGAAGCCAGGAAGTCAAAACAAAAAGGACAAGAAGGTCAGGATGAATTTATGAAGAAGAAATCATATTTGACCAACCTCATAGTCTTTTACAATGAGATGACTAACTTGATAGGTGAAGGGAGAGCAGTGGATATTTAACAAGACTTTTGACACTGTCATCCATAACATTCCTCTTGACAAGCTTATCAAATATGAACTAGATTAGATGCCTCATGAGGTAGACTAAGAATTGGGTTCTCTGCCAGTCTGAAGGGAAAGTGATGAGCAGCCCCAAGTCCATTTGGAGGCCAGTCACTAGTGGTACACCACAGTGGGCCGTACTGAGGCCATTTAGCATTAATGACCTGGATAATGGCACAAAGGCATCAGCAAGTTCTAGATGATAGAAAACTGGGAGAAGAGGCTGATACACTAGAGGGTTTTGCTGCCATTCAGAGAAATGTTGAGAGGTTAGAGAAATTGGCTAGCAGGAACCTCATCAAGTTCAACAAAAGGTGACCCCAAGGCCTGATCCTGGCATGGAGTAACCGCACACAGCAGTGTGGCTGGAGAGCAACTAGCTGGAAAGCAGCTTGGCAAGAAAAGACCAGTGGTTCCTGGTGCACCATAAAGCGACTATAAGCCAGTAATGCTCTCATATGACCAAGGCAGCCAAGAGCCTCCTGGGCCACATTATGAACAATGTTGCTAGCAGAGTGAGAGATGCAATCCTGTGCTCGGCTGCTCGGCACTGGAGAGGCCACATCGGGAGTGCTGAGTTCTGGGCGTCCCAGTACAAGAGAAGGATGGGGCTGCTGGAGTGAGTCCAGCAAAGGGCCATGAAAATAACTAAGGGACTGGAGCATGTCTTCTACAACAAGAGGGTCAAAGAGAGCTGGGAATCTTCATCCTGGAGAAGAAAATGAATCTTATAAATGAATCTCAAGTAAATACCTATATCTCTCCTTGGGATGCAGTTGAGTAAAGAAGATTGATCCAGGCCCTACCCCATGGTCATAGAATCATCAAATGCTTAAGGTTGGAAGGGACCTCAGAGCTCATCTAGTCCAACCCCCCCTTGCTCACGCAGGGTCTCCTAGAGCACATGGCACCTGGCTGCATCCAAACGGGTTTTGAAGATCTCCAGAGAACGAGACTCCACAACCTCTCTGGGCAGCCTGTTCCAGGGCTCTGGCACCCTCACCGTTAAGAATTTTTTTCTTAACTTTAGAACTTCCGATGCTTCAGTTTGCGGCTGTTTCCTCTAGTCCT
>JAUBOD010000971.1:75352-111308 GCA_032353885.1 Nothura maculosa
TGAGTGCTTTGATAATGAGAATATAAACATCACTGAGACCTGAACTACAAAGTACTTAGGCTCAATACTTGAAACACCAAAGTATCTTCCTAAGAATATAGATCCTTTCTCCAAAGAGTAACCATCTTCTAGGTGAAATCTCAGCAGTTGGTCCTGAAGAAAATTACACCAGAAGAAAGACTGGATTGATGCTGAAGGCAAGAAGAGGGGAAACAAAGCAGACAGTCGGAAAATCTAGATGTGAGTTTTGAAGTTTGAGGAATCATTTGAGTTTAGCATATCACAGTATAAAAAGAGTATTCACATTTGGCTCATTCTGCAAGCATTAGGACAAGCCTGATTTTGGTATTGAATGCAAAATAGCATTTTAAAGAATTAAAAATCATCTCATGCATCCTCTTTTCCATGCTAACTTGGGTTGGGTGGCAGCTCATCTCCAGCTTTAGTGTTCTCAGGCTTAGGTACCTACTGAAAGGCAACTAGAGCTACTCTGTCAGGGCTAATGGAAAGAAAGACCATGCCCGGAGCATGATGCATCCTGATGCAAACTAATATCTTAAGGCTTCTGGAGAAGTTCACTTTGTTCCCTTGTCTATAAAGGGAGTGCAGACAACTACCTTAGCCTAGTCACCAAATTTTTAAGTGGCTAATGTTAGGCCAAAAGAATGTCCATTGCATTGACCGACCATAGCAGAGAGATCACACAATTCTAAAAATAACTATATAGAAGTGATGAGTGACTTAAAGTGAGTTAAACTAAGGGTATGGCTCCTACCCCAGGTATTTTTGAAGATGTCCAACTTCAGACATGGAAGAGCTCACACTAGAGGTAGATCAGCTTCCCATCATGGGGTAGTGTTTCAATGCAATGCCAGCTTCTGTCAGAAGGTAGAAAAGCTTTATGCTACTGTTGGGTTCAGCAAACTTTTCTATATCATTTCACACGATCACTTATTATCACTTTGTTACTCAGTCCATGCAATCAGTTCTCAAACATAAGACTTAATATTCTGCAACTATTTCAGGTGAACTCTATACAACCTGCCCCCTCTGAAGTACCTGTATTTATATAGTGGCATGTTCATATGTAACATTTTCATTCAACTATTTAGTAATCTTGGTACTAAGACATCTAAATCCTTTGGTCACAAATTGCATGTATTCTATGGCAACCTAGAGAAAAAAGAAGAAAATTTCAAGATATTATGTCTGATAGTGATGTCATTTTAAGAACCAAATACATTTGCTTATTCTTCATCAGCAAAAATGAATTTGCTAGACTGATCACAGAGAACATGAATTAAAGTAAGCCTAAAAAATCAATAAAAATATATCAGTTAAATATAGAAGAAAGTGTTCTAGGTCAGAATGAAGAAAAAACTGATAAAACTCTCAACTCAATTGAGATCTTCAATTTCTTCTGAACCTATCTGTCTTCAAAATTCTCATGTCTCTCAATGAGTTTTAATTTCTCTTTCAAACAAATTTTTAAATTATTTCTCTTCAGAAAGGATCTATTTTGCTCATGTCACCAGGTTTTTCTACTTCGTCTCACCACTGTAACAGAGCTCCACTAATGCCCTTATTAAGATGCCTTTCATATAGTCCTGTGAGCAAGGAAAGCGCCTTAATTTTCCAAATTTAATTTCCAAAGGGGAACAAAAACATGAGAGGACAAACTGATTCTTTCCACATCCCTCAAGGTTTTATGTATCAGGCAGGAGTGACTCTTGTATTTTCTGAGCCCGAGTTCACAACCTCAACGGAAAGACTATTTTCATTCACGGGATAATATTGACATTTTTTTCCTCCTAGAATACTGACCACAAGACCCCGTTTTATGGGCTCAAAGTCTGGACAGAAGGAAACATTCCTCTGAAATCCCGGCTCGGTTCCGCGGTGTCTGCGCGGGAGGCAGCGCCGCTGCAGCTCGTGCACGCACAGCTTTGCAGGGATCATTTCGCTCCTGCAGCCTGACCTCCTGCTGAAGAGAGGCCAGTAAACACCACTCAGGAATTTCAAGCACATACCCAAGCAAGAGCATGCCCGACGCTTAAAGCTTCATGCACCCAGCGAGAGGGGAAGGATGATTTATTCACCCAAATTCTTGCAATGCAAAGGAAGCTGGACGGAGACCCTCCTGAATGTCACCAAAAAAGCTCCGGGGCCTCACAGCCTGGTTCGCTAATTCTCATCAGCAGAAGGAAGTTGTAAAATTAGGCTGGGGAAGGTCTGCGTGCTGGAAGGGGGGCGCCTCCCTCCTTCCTGACAGCCCCAGCGAGGGAGGCAACAGCTGACCTTTATATTTACCTCAGCGCGCCCGTCAGCTGCTGCTCGGGCCCCGCAGAGCGGACGGACAGGGCTGTGCGGCTGCACTCGTGCCACCGATCGCCGTAATTCTGCAGGGATTCACCTCACAATCATCGGTAGCAGTGAGGGAAGTCATCACACCAGCACTGTGGGAAGGCACGGGGTAGTTTGTTCTCCACGCTCTCTTGGTGCCTGGGTATGTTTTGCCACCAGAGAAGTGTTGCTGCGTGTCTGCCAGCTGAGGGCCTGATCCAAGTGTTTGGCTGCCCCCGAACTGGGACTCAGGCTGCTGTGCTCATGGAAGAACCCCCGGAGACCCATGGATTCAGCCTCCCTTGCAGTGATACAGAGGAGGGCACCCTGCCGGGCTCGGGCCAGCAGGAGGGGAGCTCGCTGGGCACACACAGCCATGGGGCACACGGCCAAGCAGCCACAGACAAGGCCTGCAAGGACCCATCTAATTTAACACTAAATCAGATTAGGCCCCAAAGGCCCCAAAACAGAGAGGCAAGCGAGAATGCCGATATTGCCTCTCCTCAGGCACAACCTCTGCCTCCAGGCAGTTGGAGGCCAGCGCTGCCTCTTGCAATATTTAGTTCATTTAGCTCTGAGGTTGTAGCCTTGTTGCAGACCATACTCCTGGGTTGATGGACCTAGGAGCTGCTATGGAAATAGAGACATTTTTGAGCACGATGTAGCATTTCCCTGCACCTGGACAGAAGCAATCCAAGCAAATAGCAGGCATTAGGGTCTATTTTCTAGGGGACAGCCTGCTGCTCTTATGCATGAGGAGCAGAGAACAGGAGAGATGGTGGTATTTGACTTCACACAAAGCAAAAGCCCCAGTTAAAAGCAAAACATCCGCTGTGTTCAGTGGGAGCCAAGATTTTTTCCATAACATGAGACAGTTGATGCAGATACATATAAGAGCATAAGGAATATGTGAAAGGCACTATCTAAAGCAACTGAGTAGAGGGGGGCAGGTAATTGCTGCCATTAAAAGGGAGATTTGTGACATTTAGGACAGCTCCTACTCCTGGACTTCTGTTACAACCACAACTATCAACGTGCTCTGCAACGTGCTTCGTGACATGCTCTCAGTGCCTATGGGAATGTGCTGTAAAGAGGCAGCACAAGGAGATAGCCTTGGATGTTTTCTTCCCCTTTTATTCCAAACTAAAAAAAGAAACTTTTTAGCCTTCAACATGAGCCAGCTATACCATCAAGGCTTAGAATCCCCAAATAAACATCGAAGAGCTCAGTATGTCATGTTTAAAAAAAAAAAATCTCATAATTCTGAATGCAGCCTCATCATTTGGGAGAGAAGGAGGTAGAAGCAGCACAATTTTGGAAAACTCGAGGCTGGAGATAGTGCAATTGCTTTCTCACTTCTTTCAAGTGAGGAAATATGGGAGGAAATACAAGCACATTATCTGTCCTGAATGGCTGGGCAACGAACTATATATAGAATCTCCTCTGTCCTACTTAAGTTATGACTAATGCTAAACAATTAGAAATTCAGATGTCTGCATATTTGAAGGATCAAACATCTCTAATGTACCATTTGTTGTTCATTAAAAAAGGGAGAATCAAAGTCTGTCTTAGTTCTGACTAGGCTGCAGTTGTCAACAGGTGCATGTTGCTGGAAGTGGAGCCCCATGAGACTAATTGTAAAGGATAATGAACAAGATGAGGCATTTCTTGGAAAAAAAAGAAAACGATTGTTATCTTTTTAATGACCATACTCAAGCCAAAGATTGCAAATTATTTAGGGAAAGGACTTTCTTTTTTTGTTCCATTCCTGTCTAGTGTCTAGCACAATGGCACCCTAGTCTGTGACTAGGAATACTAAGTGCTACTGCAATACTAGCCGTACATTATAGTAAATAGTAGTACTGAATTAGCTGGGAACATGAAGATGGTTTTCATCAGCATCTCTGATGTACAAGATCAACAAACATTTCTTTAAGGCAGTGGCCAATAGATTTTTATTTGTAAACACGTTGTTTTTATGAAGAGGAAATATTGCTAATACAAAACAAGAGCTTACTCTAGGGAATTTGGTTGGACTTTTTGTCTGGTTCCTCTAATGCAGTGTTGCAGTACCTGGGAGCATTAGGGGAGGTTCATATATAGCCAGAATGAAAGACTGGGAGGAGGAACCAAAGTACAGAGTAAAAGTACAAATCATCCCAGCTAATAAATGGAATAACAAATGGTCAATCTCCAGGGGACGAAATCTCCAGGCTTCTCAAAAAGTTCCCATTTTCTCTGTAGCTTACAGCTTATGTAAATCATATACTTAATGAATTTACTTACTAGACATCTTCTTTCGTCTCTCTTCTGCTTTAAAGTATTAATCATCGTTAAAGATACAGCAGCAGGGGCCATTGACAGCACTGCTTCATACATCACCATATATTATTCTCTTAGCAAGCAAGGAAGATTGTAGTCCTGGAGGAACCTCCTGATTTTATTATCATCTCTGATGCTAGGTGGGCAATGACAAACACTAATGGAGGTGTTATCATTGCTTCTCCATAATCATAAGTTTCCAGAAAACTAAGAACCACATATATTTTTGGTATAAGCTGTGACACAAATGAAATGGCAGGATGTCATTACAATCCCCTCCATTCCAAGCTAGCAAATCAAGATGAACTATGAATATTTCTAGACACTGAGTTCCAGATTTGTCCTTTAGTAGGAAACTGCAGTGGCCTGACATGAGGCCACTGAAAAGAAGCAGATCTCAGACTGCCTTGCAAAGATTAATCACCTTTGAAACTAAAGAATAGATATATATAGCCAATTTTACTCAGCACCGAAAGGATTTCTGAACTGACTAAAATGCAGCAATTGTGTAAGGTCCCAGTCAGCCAACACTACCCATTTCCCAGAAATGAGGCTGCTGAACTCCACCCAGAACCAAACCCCACAGCCCAGTTTAAACTAGTGTCAAGACATATGTACGGATACTGCATCTGAGCAAGGCTGCATGGATCTAATGGGCAGACCTACCCCATACAAGGAGTTTCAAGTCTCTAACATGATAAGCTGGCTGATTCAGGTGAAATTTTACTAAATGACAGAAAGTAATTGAGATTTTAGGACCAAGGAACTAAAGCTAAGAGCCTTCAGCTGGCATCCAAGACACTGGGAACTAAGAACTCACAGTTCGTCCTAGGATGCTTTTAGATGAGACAAGACAGCTGCTATCAGAATGGCCTAGGTATTTATTTTTTAAACTTAAAAATAATTTCAGAAATGTAATCAGTGACTCCTTTTTAAAAATAGAGTCTACTTTCAAGCAAAACTCAAGTTGATAATGTCTATTTTGAGGCAGCTACATATGTGGACATACACAGGTTGGGAATATCCCTATATGGCTTTTTCGGTTCCCTTAGTGAAGACCGTGGGAAAAACTAATTTTAGACTAGCCAAACTTAAGGTGTTAGCAGTGAGTGTCATTGACCTTTGGGTGCTGCTGTCTTACAGCAGCGTGAAGTGCCAGCAAATAAACTCCCTGAGGTTGTCTCAATCCAGTTTTCTCAGAGCATCCTGTGCTCAGGGAAGATTTTAAAGAAACCCTGGTTCAGTGAATCAGGTCACACAGCCCTTGAAGGGATGCTGCCCAGCCAAGGTGCTCAGCAAGACCTGTACTTTGAGACCTGTATTCACAGGAACCTTGAAATTCATCCAGTAAAATAAATTATATGAATGCACTTAGAGGTTAGTCAGAAATGCTCTCAGGCCTGTGACTAGGAAAGTCCCTAGTTTCTTCCCTGTGCTAGGAGGAAAAGGAGGAGAGTTGCTGGTGTAATGTGGGAATTACGTCTCAGTCCTTTAGTTGTCCTGTCTGTATTACTGCCCCCAAGGAGCAAAAGGTACAGTTTTCAGCTCATTTGGGGATGCAATTGTGCATCCTGAAATCTGGGGTTCTGACACGGACTCTAATTATCTTGTTTTAGACCCAAACTGAAATGCACACACTTTCATCCTATTTGTCTTGGCAGGGCTTCTGGCAGAGCTGCCTGGTGGAGTCTGGCTGACGGCTGCAGAACAGCGCTGAAAAGGAGATATAATGGGAGGCTGGTGAATTGGAAAATGAGGATGGTGGATAGAGAAATGGTTTCCACATAGCAATAGGTTCCTGAAGGACACCATAACGTCTTCTTGCACCAAGAAGAGCAATTGCAGTCAGTAATTAGGTTTGTCTCAAGATAATCTCCAGTTTCACTGCTTTATCTAAGAGATGGAATTGCCCTCAGCTACATTTGATCTTCCCATTAAGAAACAGATCCCAAATTTAGAGAGTTGGGGTCAAAAAAAAAGAATGCTAAGCATTTCACAAATACACAGTATTTTCATTATAGCCCTGCTGACACCTTGTAAACACTCAGGTAAGTCTGGTAGGCAATGAGGAAAGCAGGCATTAATCCTTGCTGGCAGGAAAGGAATTGTGACATGCATTTTTTTTGTTGGAGTTGGGAACTGAATTTCTTGCCTCAGTCACTGTACTACCCTTCTTCCATCAGTTGGTTAGCAAAGTGTGATAGAACTGACTTAGGATGAACTTCTAAAAATCTCCACGCTCCATGTAGCTAGCGAACAAGCAAATGTCCCCCTTTCTGAAATAAAGAGCTGTTCTGATGGATCAAAAGTGGGATATTTGCTTGTTAGCTAGCTACCTGGAGTGTGGAGATTATTACAAGTTCATTAGAAGTTCATTAGAATTAGAAGTTCAGAAGAACTGAGCTACATTGTAATCCCTTTACAAAGTCTATAATAGAGTCAACACAAAGCAGAGTCAAAATCTACTAATGACAAGCTGTTATTTGACTTCTCCTTTGCAGAGAATGAAAACACAATCCCATTTTTGAAACAAAGCCAGATTTCAAATCCCAACTCCTCTCCTGAAGTGTAACCTTGTCTCTCTCTCTGCTGCACAGCAGAGAGACAGCACAAGGAGCCAGAGGCAGAGCTGCCATCACTTAAATATCTTTACACACTCTGTGCCATTATGACTGGAGTCACAAGGAATAGGTTCTCATCTGTATGTATCTTACCCTGAAACATCATAGAGGTTCTATATTTTTGTCTTCTAAAAATCAGACCTGAACAATGCCAGCTGCAGGGCAGGGGTATAGCGGATGTCTCCAGGCTGCAGTGACACCTCCTGATAACCATGCTCCTCTGTTCATTACCAAAATATGAGTAGTGTGCTTCTCCCTCAGCCTACAACTAGGGTTTAGCTTGAGGCAAACTAAGATGTTGTCAAGAATTTAACTGATTTTGTCTCGTGGTGGTGCCTGAGCTGAGATCACAACATGGGACATCGTAACTCCTGATATTTCTGGAGAAAGAAAGCAATCTTTTGAACTTGTCACTCAGCAGGATTTCAGCAGGGCTGCATACAGACATTGTATTCTAAATAACCTGGGCTCCTGCAGTTCCCCATGCAGAAAATCTGCACCATGTCATTACCCACGACACGAGGCACAGGCCGTATCTCTTGGCTGCCCTCATCCTGAGTTCATGCTCAAGATTTCCTTCAGGAACTAACAGGTACCTCATTCACTTACAACAAACCAGCTATGCTTGCAGTCGTCCTATCCTTTTCAGTGTCTAGAAATTAGCAAATATTACAGTGCTAACCACTCTACACAAACATAGCATGTGTCAGTCAGACGGGGCCCTCTGCCCCATTGCACACACAGCTGGGGCTTGGGGACTTTGTGATCCAGTGACAGTTTTATGTTTAGTAACCCTTTATAGATTTTTCTTTCGCAAATGTGTCCGATCAAAGATTGACTGGGAATTGCTCTCCCTGTGAATGACATTTACATGAAAAACAAACAAACCCAGTAACAGATCCGAACATGCAACGTGACTGTGATAAGGAAAAAACTTCAGCTATACAACCCATCTGTAAAACTGGCAAGACCCTTCTTTTCCTGGAAAAGATGTCTTTGCATCTGACATTACTACCCTTACTCTGAAAAAGCAAATAACTGCTTTTTCAAAAACATTGTAGGAGTCCTGAAACTTGCACAATGTAAACGATGCAGAAGATCAATCATCACACAGATTTCCGGTGAAAATAGCAGAAAATCCATGAGTGCTTTATAAGGCAAACTACAGATTGCTTACTCTATGACTCTAGTACAGAGATAGCATCTTGCCAAATCGAGCAGAAGAACTGAATGATATTTATTCAAAAAGGCTCAGATTCCTGACTGCCCTTTATTTATTTATCTTGAAACATCCCATACCTACAGGTGGGAGCCAAGAGGTGGTGCTAGAACTCAGCTATCTCATACCTTGGAAACATTATTCCATGTTTTCAGGTGGCACAATGCAAAAGATGAAAAGATGGCTGCATGAACTCTGCTATACATTGCTTACAACCTGTGTTGCTTAGTCTTTCTCAGCTCTCTGTGCTGTTAGGAAGAGCGTAACCTGTTTTGTTTTTCTGTTGTTGCTTTTTTTTTTTTTTAGTTTTAGGGACTAACTTTTCTGCAAAGTAATCATCATCCCAAATTCTTATTGCTTGCTTCCAAGAGATCTTGAAACTGTTCACTCCCCAGCTAGAGCCAGAAGCTCTCATTATCCACATAATGGGAGCAACTACCTCAGATGCAAATATTCATGAGTTAATCTGCCTTCATTGTCCCAAAACTGAGCACTAGAGCAACACACTACAAAATGTGCATGAATCAAATCATGCTTAGAACTGACACCTGGCCTTTCATCACTTACAAATGGCCTACTTTGGGGATGAATTATGAGAAGCTCCTTCCATAGCCATGAATCGTGCTGCATTTCTGATAGAAATGCATGTCACATCCCTCATTAACCAGAGGCCTTGAGCAAGAAAGTGGAAAGAGTCCAGAGACACTAACTTGCAGCCTCGCTGTCAGGAACATCTGCAAACTCTGCACTTCTGCCCTGCTCTGTGTGGCTGAACTGAGAGGTCCATCTGCTGGGAACTCTTCCCTCTTAGGCACCAGTCCTCAAGGGGAAGCCTGGTGCTCTCAGCTGAATTTGAACAATGTTAGGAAAAGCTGGTGCCTCTTCACTGAGAATCATACCGTGAGATTTTAGTGGCAGTTTTGAGGAGTAAACCTGCTCAAATCAAACCGAGTGGAGACTATAACAAGATCAGTGAGTAAACATCGTTATTATGGTTGTCAGTCGACAATGTTTTCACTTGTTACCTGCACCACACTGCAACTCAGTTTAAAAGGCATCCTAAAATAATACAGCTCCCAGAGTGTATTCTACATCTTATATATCTATAAGCCTGAATGCTTAAGCTTCCTTCATCAGTTTTTTATGCTATGAAAACAGCCCACTGAAGTCTTTTACTCCATCATCAACAAGGGGAAGCTAATAAGTTATATTAGCATGATCAATAGCTAGGGAATTTCCTGAAGAGCTCCTCAACAGTTAGCTGATAGAGCACCTGAGGGAAATTTTCATAAGCTGCTCATGAATATACCTGTTTTTACTTCATCAAAAAACAGGTATACTGAGATAACAAACCCAAGTGTTGGGTTACTCCTTACTTTACTTTTTTTGTTAATTATTATTATTACTTTCTTATGTAATTTCTACAACTTTGTATTGTTGTGTGCTGGACTATTTTTCTTTGGAATGAGTAAATGTAATAGCCATCTTCTATTTTGGGATAAAGTAAGTGTCAATTATAGTCCTCTAGTGAATTATGTAATAAAAATACTATTCTTGGTTCCCAAAGCAGGCGTACGTCACAGCCAAAGACACACGTCAGCCCAACTATCTTCAAAGTTTATTGGACGTTTTTGGGAGAAGGTTGTATAGCTGAGAGAGGCTAAGTAGACTAAACTACTGAGAAAGACAAGGTGGAAAAGCTCATGACATGTTCTGAGCTCCGGGCGTGCAGCTCTGAGCACTCAGCACTGCAAACTGGACCCGATGGCTGCCAGTAGAGTGTCAAAAGTGCCCCAGCCACCTGGTGCAAAGTGCTGCTGGTCCCAAATTCTCCAAAAGCAAGTTAATTTTGTACCAGCAGGGTTTGTGCTGCACCGGGTATCATCTGTTTCCCCTAAAACTGGCACAGAAGATGGAGGCAGCATAAGTACCACAGCACATGATCCGAGCAATTTGACAGAAATGGGAGCGTATATTCATGCTCCAGCTGGATCAGTGGGAGATCTGGTGGGGAGCGGTTCCACCAGTATTGAACGCGGTACCACCACCAGAAAAAGAAAGGATGAACTGAAAAAGGAGTCTGAACTCTGAACAATTATCCTTTGTTGCTTGCTTCTTTCACCAAGGTTTTCACAGAGAAACACCATTTTGTCAGCTTTTAAATTTCAGTAGCTACAGACTCACATCCAAAGATGGAACAATAGTACATTTAGACTACAACAGAATATTTTGCTTAAAATAGCCCGTTTGGCAACACATATCCAAGTTTCATAATAACACAGCAATAGTATAGTTATTTTGTATTTTTAATGAACCAAGAAGATGAGCACATTTTAAATAAGATACGAACCAGCAGATAAAGCTTTTTGAATCCCCGTGGTCCATCTGCCTGCTATTCAATAAGGAAATAAAATGACGTCACAAAATTGGAGATTATTTCTTTCCTTTTTGATAAATTAATGCTATTACGGAGCAACATCCTAAAGGCCTTACCCAGATGCTATTTATTTCCATAAAATGTCCACTGTCATTTGAAGTTTGCCAATGAGTAAAAGGAAGGTAATCAACATGTGTTTGTCCCGTAGGAATTAACCTGGAGCCAGTGTTTACAGCTGTGTTGTTTCCCTGCCAATTGATAAGCTCTTGTTAAAGCAGGATCATAAGAATCCACACCTTGAATCAGAAAGACGAGCTGACAGTACCTACAGAAAAGTTGGTTGCTCCGGTGCCCACCATCATCTTTTTTTTAATGAAGTTTAATTTCTCACATGGTGGTGGACAGCCATCCATCCATGCATGACGACCAAAGTCAGGCTAAAACTTGGAAGGCCAATGCTCATTTCTTTCTCTGCTGCTGACATCCTCGGTGATTTTGAGTAAGTTACGTGCTGCTTTGGTGCCAGACTTACATTGAAATATTATTTCTGAAGATACTTACAGCAAAGAATATAGCATATATAGCTATTTCTATAACCACCTACATAAGGCATGTCTGGCCACATAGTGTCTTAGGTCATCTCAACCATGTGTCCCTCAATGCTGTTATCCTTGCTCCCTCCTCACCAGATTTATTTCTAAGCTCACAGATGGGTGTCTCAGTAGAATGCCTCTAATCAGACATGATATTTCACATGTAGTTAATCATTCATATGGGACTCTACATTACAAACAGTTTAGATTCTGCTAATTAATGTTTTGCATCATGATCGTATTTACAGTAATTGGGGCTGATATTTGAAGTACAGTAAAAGCTGTCATCTCATTCCCTCCTAAAGAGTCCAATTACCTTCATTTGTTAGCAAATTCGTATGAGCATTTGGCTTTATTACACTTGACAACATAAAGCCAGATTCTCCACTGACACAAATCAGCAGACTGTCCTCAGAGCATGATCCTAAAAGACATTTCAGACCCAATCTTGGAGGCTAGAGTTGAAGGCTCTTCTAAGTTATGTTTTGTCTGTGAAAGAAAGCAAGAAGTGGCTCAAGGACAAGAATTTCCTTGTGCCCATGCTAGACTTTGTCCAATAACTACTAAGGAAGGAGGAAGCATTGCTAATCAGCCACTTCTCTGACATTTTTTTACTACAGAGAACAGTCTATGCTCATATTCACTCAGCACAACTTCAACCTAATTTCTGTGCCTTGTGTTTTCATTTACACTCTTGAAGGTCTATGGACTCATAGTTGTCTGTGTGCCCAAAAGTTAATTTCATGAGCAGGGCCTAAAATGCACTCAGGGGGTTGAGTGTGCCATTCAGGCCCTGCAAAGAAAGAGGTGCATTCAAGTATGCCATACAAGCACCTCAAGGGCAGCCGTCTGTTCCACAGTTGAGAAATAAGATGGAAAACTGCATACTTCTTTTCATTCTGGGAAGTCCTATTTCAGCTGATTATTACCTAATAACCTAATCAGTAGTAATAACAATATTTGGCATCTTAAAATACTTCATATTCAAACAGCTAAACAAGCAGATTAGAAAATTAATTCCTAACTAATTAGGAAAGGATGCAAGGAAAGATGATATTTTAGATTGAGAAAATGGAGCTACAGAAACAAGGTCAGATATCTAGAATGCAGTCAATCATTTATTATTATTTTATATCAGGAAACAGGTGTTTTTTAACAAGGAAGTAAGGCAAACTATGATTTTTACAGATGTTAGTGGGTCAAGATCAGGCCTAATGGGAAACTTGAGTTGCCTAATTAATACATGTTTAAACACTAAAACAAAAAAGATTTCAATCACTCAGCCCAGCTACAGCAGGGTTTTGAAGTGGGCTCATTAAAGTTTGTTAGGAAGAACCAACAATGCTTTTCTACCTGAAGTAGAATGAGAAGCAGAAATCAAGAGGTCTTGCTCCTCCCATCTGCTTATTGAGAAAACAAAATTTGTGTCTGCGTGAAATTTCAGCAAAAATTTTTCTGACTGAAATCACTTCCACAATTCAACAGTTCAATAAGCAAATACTTTCTTTCTCTCTGTCTTCTTGATTAGCTTTCCCAAGAGTTTACTCCAATATTTTAGCTCTTAATTTATCTCTTTTTTTTTCTTTTGCTACAAGAAATTTCTTCCCCAAGCACCTATCTACAATTGAATCCTACTCTAAATTCATGTCAAGATCAACTTATGTATTCACTGCTGAATGAATTTCAAATATGTGCTCCTTGTGTTCCTTTCCCAAAAGAATAGAGAGGCCTCTTGAGTTGCTTTAAATGTCTCATTACAAATACTTCATTAGAAACTACGTCACAGATTGTGTCAATCTGGTCTGCACTTTTATGCCAAAAAGTAAAGACTTTCAAGCTGTGCCTTTCTTACCATTAAGTTTCCAATCTGTTTTTAGAATCTCAATCAGTTCTTTAAGGAATGCAAATGTTACTTCTCCCTTTAGTCCTGAAGCTAGCCATTGGGAAATGCACATGAATAATGCTTTCCTGTTCCTGCATGTATTGAAACAATAATCAATGCTGGAAGGGCAGACTACTTTCTATATATTTTCTGAAGGACGCACAGACCTTCTGCACTCCTAGGGACAGAATCTACCTCCTTCACTTCTGTGAACAGAAATAATTCACTTGAAATCAATATTACATGTGACAAGAGTTTAATCAAAATCAGCGTGAGAAGCTTAAATCTATTGGCGCTGAAGTTCATTTTACAATAACATGAGTCAGATTTCTTTGAGCATGTTTTTCTTCTTGGCTAGACCTGGTTTACACCACCATAACTATACTTGCTTTAAGACATTACTTTTAATTGCTACTTTCTGCTTAGCGCAACTTGGATCCCTTTTATACATGTGGGAATCCTACTTGTTTACCAGGCATTGGGAACTTGTTCTGGGAGTGCTGCTTACTATGTTCACTAATATTACAGACATAAAGGCCTCCTGAAGTGTCTGTAGCTTCTGAATCATGTACTAATATATAAATATATATATATATATATGTATATATATATATATACTTTTTCCCCTACCAATCCCCCCTTGGAAGCTGAGGAAATCATTTAAAACTCACATTTGCCATGAAGCCAACCAGAATTAATACAGAAAAGCATTCTCATGCAGATGATTAGAAGTAGGAGCAACTAGAGAAAGTTTAAGATGGGTCAAAGAAAAATCAGGATATTGGATGAGGGTAAATCAATACAAGTTAAAAATGGAAGTGGAATATATACGATACACTACAGGTTGACTTTGCTAAAGCAGACTTGACCACTAGGCTAAAGAAGGTTTAATAGGGCCCACAGACTGCTGGCAGCTGTGTGCCCAGATGACCTCACTAACCTAATGTTTCTGGCTGATATATATCAGACATTGCCCTGCCTATAGGTAGGTCACTGAGACTTTGCAACCTATCCTACCAATATCTTCTTACCATTGGCAAGGTTTCCTGATATCTAACCTCAATATCCACATAGTCTATGGATTTTCATCCTATCAAAACTTGCTTTGTATTTCCAGCATGTGTGGGAGCATGGATACATTTCATTTTAATTGCTGCTTATAGCTATTTTTCAACCTACCTGATACCTTACAAAACACCATAGGCTGGTTCATGGACTACCAGAAAACAAACATGATCTAGACCAGGTTTGTCTGGACTGTTTATGACAACATCTCCTGAGACAGTGTCAAAAACTTGTTGGAGCTACAGATCAAGGCACAGTGCCATGCTGTCACAGATGTTTTGACACTTTTGCATACCTGACATGAGTAGGAGGCTCCTCAAGGGAAGCTGTAACCACATATATATTACAATCAATCTTGGAGGAGAGGCCACTCAGTGTCTAATTAAATTTTTCTCATTTCTTCCTCATATTTGACCAGTTAGAATCATAAAGTTTCATAATGCCTTAAATGAAAGAAAACCTGTTTTCTCTTGGTCTTGTTTTCTCCCTAGCTGACTAAATGTAAATTAAGAAGTGGAAGAAATTTAATTGAATTGTGCTGAGTTCTTCAATGAGTAACAAGCCTGTTCCTCAGCTATGGAAGAAAACATTCTATCACCTGTGATATACCAAGGATGAGGCAGTGGAAATAAGGGAGCACCAGAACATGTACAGATAGATTTCTTTCAGATTCTGTGATTCTGTGAAGATGAGCCTCAAACAGTAGAATCTATGCACACATAGTCTTGAGGAGAAGAGGGCAGTAAAGCCCTCTAAATGTACACATCTACATACAGAAACTACAGATTGTGAACATTTACAAGTACAAAAGCTTGAGCAGAGGATTTTGGACATATTGACTCAAAAGCTCTACTGAGAGTATGTAGACCCCTGTGTTACTAAATTTACTCAGACCACCTGCATTTGCTAAGCTTGCCGAGAGGGAGGACATGTTATCTCCCACAGAAGTCCCAAATTAAGTCCTCTGCACAGCACTGTGTTCTACACACAGGGCTGCTGTTTGTACTAGTCAGGTCACAGAATCGCAGAAGTCTTGAGGTTGGAAGGGACCTTTGAAGATCTTCTAGTTCAAACCCCTAGCACAGGTAGACTTACCTAGACTCTGTTGCATAAGATCACATCCAGGTGGGTTTTGGGCATCTCCTGAGAAAGACACTCCACAACCTCTCTGGGCAACATGTCCCAGTGCTCTGTCACCTTCAAAGTTAAGATTTCAAGATTTTTTTCATCTAATTCAGGTGGAACCTGTGTTTGAGTTTGTGACCATTGCCTCTTGTCCTGTCAATTCCCACCACTGAGAATAGTCTGGTATACATCAATAAGATTTCTCAGCCTTCTATTCTCCAGACTAAAATGGTATGGTTATCTCAGGCTTTCTTCATAAGAAAGAGGTTCCAGTCCCCTAATCTTCTTTGTAGCTCTGTGCTGGAATCTCTCCAGTAGCTCCTTGTCCTTCTTGTATTGGGAAGCCCAGAACTGGACACAGTACTCCAGATATGGCCTCGCTAGGGCTGAGTAGAGGGGGAATTTTTGACCTGCTGGCAACATAGCACCTAATGCACCCCAGGTTACCATTGGCCTTCTTAACCACAAGGGCACATTGCTGATTCATGGTCAACCTGCAATCCACCAGGAATCCTAAATCCTTCTCTGAAACCCGCGCTATAGCAGGTCAGTCCCCAACTTGTGCTGGTGCATGGGGCTATTTCTCCCTAGGTGCAGGACCCTGCCTTTGCCCTTGTTGAACCTGATAAGGTTCCTTCCTCTGCATTTCTCCAGCCTGTCCAGGTTGCTAAATGGCAGTACAGCCCACTGATGTATCAGTCACTCCTCCCACTTTTGTAACATCAGTAGGTCATGTTGAGTATATTCAAAGAATTTTTTGAATATCCTTTGTTTTTTTGTCCTGCATCTCAAGATGATCTCCTTTTACTTGAAGTGAAAATAAAACACAACTATTCTTCTCTATAATGCCCCTCTACATTGCCACAGTGACTGAGGGACATTTATGTTATTGAGATGAGATTAGTTTGACTGTACAGTCCAGCTCTTGTTACATTTTTACAGTTGCTGTCAAATTGTGTCTGAGCCTTGTTCTTAGTGACGCCACCATGGGCCTGGAGAAACAAGCTATAGTCAGTGGAATTGTACTGACATGGCAGAGATCAGACTCTTTTCCCTGAGAGACTGCATGTTACAGAGCTGAATCACTTTTGCACAATTTCATTTGTGCAGGGTGACATGGCCTCCCAGGAGAGAAGACTAGGCCTAGTCTACAGCACAGGACAGTACTTGCTGTGCTCTAGGAAGAGGTAGGAATTGCAAAGCTGGTTTTCTAGATCATCTATATAGCTGATTTTGTAATTAAGAAATCTCCTAATTGACTAACAGAACAGCAGCTCTCTAGTGAGGAAAGGCATAATAAGATCTGAGTGCTGGAAGGAAAGGTGGACACAGCTTCAATTAAGTGCAGCACTAGACCATTTCTATGAATTGTATGATACTCATTTTAGAGATGCCTACTCAAGAGGCAGACTTGCCACGTCTCTGTCTTCTCAAATCATGATCAAATGATTTTGTGGAAGGTCCTTTATCCAACAGGTTATTGAATTCACCTCAGAGATGATGACGAGTCACACATCTGTGCTACTGGAGAGATTTCATGCTACATGATTTAAAAATGTTTTCTGACTTTAACTATAATCATCTTGATACCTCCTTTATCCTTGATGTTGCAGAACCAACACCAAGGACATGCCTGGGCAACAACATCTACTGTCTCTCTTTCAATGACAGCCTTTCTAGAAACTGTTTTTTTCATAAAAAGTTGTTTTCTTCTTCATCACAAATAATTTCTACTAAATGTTCGTAAATGAATATGTGCCGATTCACAGCTTTTTCAAACTCTGTGTCAGTGTTTACCTAGGTTTTATTTTTGTTTAAAAAATAATGTATTGATGCACTCAATTTTTTGAATGACTCATCTAATTCTCTGAGTAGGTGTGTTGTGTGCCTTCACACTGTAAAAGTATACTTTAATCTTAGACATCCAATTCTTTTAATCTTCAAAGGCACCACAATGCAATCCCGCAGTGCAGCCAACTACTGAATGAATTTCCAAAGGAGATCTCTGGTCCTGGACCTGTGTTATAAAACAGACCTTCAGTTATACAAGAACCTACCAGTGTGATTTCACACTATTTTGTTCCCCTTCTGACTCCAAGGAACTAATTCAGACCACAGCATATTTTAGAGTATTTTTAAAGCTTCTCCAAAATATGTTGGGCTCATGTACCTGATAGCAAGGCTGATGACTATAGCATGACATATTACGGTCCCTCTTATTCCTGGCACAGATTCTAGGCTCCCCGGCACTGATTGGGATAAATCTGTCTCCCTATAATGACACCAACTCAACATCTCAGAACAAAAGCTTGAGGTGCATGTACAACATGTACTTGCTACTGATTTTGAACTATTAAAGGCAGAGAACGACATAGGAAAAATTATTATGTATAGCCAAATGATATTTAAAAAAAAAAAACAGTTGCAATGCTTCCTGCTCCCCAGGCCAGCAGATGATAAAGACCCACAGGTAAAGAAGAACTCAATCAGGTCTCATCTCTATTTTCAGGAAAGGCATATTATGGAGATGGATATTTCCTCTCTTATCCTAGTTTGTGCACAATAGTAATCCCTGATATATATTACCTTGAGCTTTCTATTGTCTATTGCTATTGAAAACCAACCCTCAAAAAGGGATCATGCAACTTGACTACAATATTTAAATTCCTTTTAAATTGTCTTGTACAGCTCACCCACCGACTGCACTTTGGGTCAAAATACATGTCTGATTAAATAAAAACAAACAAACGAAAAGACTTCCATTATATCTCTAAACAAAACGGAGTAGATATTGAATATCTCCTCTGCCTCAGTTTATCTATGTATAGTTAATATCTTTTAGTTGTGCCAGGCTCTCTAAGCACATTTCTCATAGATAGACTGAAGATATTGTATGCATCAGATTTGCTGCATAGAGTCTTTTGTAACTTCTCTTAATCCAGGATAAATTACATAAAATCAATGGCCCCAGCCTCAGAAAATAAATCAAAGGTAGTAAGCAAGTGATAAGAAATCAGCTAAATAATTTCAGCACAGGTAAACATAAGTTCTACATATATCTTTTAACTGATTTACAATTACTTAATTCTTTAAAATTAAAGAAAAATTAACTGCCTGATTGATCTCATAATCTAAGGGCCACCAACTGCCCTTGTTAATAAGAGACCTGCTGGTTTGGGTAATAGAGAGAATTGCTAATTTACTTGCTATTCACTATGCTACAATTTTTCCTCTGAACTGAATTGTTAAAAATAAACAATTTCTTTTCCTTTCCCAATAGGAAAAAAAAAGCAGGGGGAGGGGAGAGAGAGAGAGTTTATTACCAAGAATGTTTTGTGGCTTTAGAGGAAAAGCTAATTTTAGAATCTTCGACTAGTTGAACAAAATGCATTATGAGTATTTTTAGGAGACAGATTCTACTTTCTTCTGAATATAGATAGAAGAAGGACTTGGGGAGGAGGATGTTATTCACTGGGACTGATGTAGCCCTGAAGAGGGAGAATATGTTTTGCTTGCGATTTGACTTTTCCTGTCTCTACACCTTCTTCTCTACAATGACAAACTCTGCGGTAGCCCAACTGGTTGGACAGGAATGAGTGATTTGGTCTGTAACCCAAGAGCTCCCCACTGCCTTCCAGGATGTCCCTGTGCTCAGTTCTGCCTGCACCTCCGTGCTGGGGATGCTGTGCTGCCTGCTGTTCCCTCTGAGCATATGGCGTGCTCCTGTATGGGCCCAGCTGCTTCCCTCATGACACTGTGATGTATGACCATGGCCTACCTTGTTTAAATTTACACTGCTGCTCTTGCTTTAAGATGCCCGACAAGCAGAGGAGATAAGTTCCCATTCACAGCCCCATTCTCATCCTCAGCCTTGCATACCAGGCCAGCTCTGCTGGTCTCTGCCCTGGACTCCTTTTTCTTGGGACAGAAGAAAGGACAGGATGAAGAGGTCAGCGTGCTTTGCCTCCCAAGCACCCTCCACCAGGGCCAACACTACCTGGGAAGCAACACCTTGCAGCTCCAGTAAAAGCCAAGCTGGTTAATTCCACCTTTATTCAGCTAGAGTGAACTGGGGTGTCACTACAGTGACACCGAGCCAAAATCCCTCCTTATCTCAGCTAGCAGGAGCAGAGTAAGGCAGAGACAGCCGTCTCCTGAGGAAAACACATGCCCACTCATGCACATGCTCAGGCATGGACTCAGACCAGACATGGACTCAGGCAGAAGTACCTGGATGTGTAGACTAGTTCTCCTACAAAGAATCATAGCTTTTCAAGTCTCTCTTTCTAAAGCAGTATTAAGGACTTAAGGACACATTCCTACAACTCCTCAGCAACAAACTCTTTTCTACAAGAATAGAAGCAGCGCCACATGCAGGGATTGTATGAAGTAAAGAGCAGAAAGACAAAAACTTTGCCAGACCAGAAGTTTGGATCTGAGCCTGGATCTGGGATCTGGGCACACTTCGCAGTGTATATACAGTACATGTCAAGAGTGACATTTTAGAAGAGTTTAGGAGAAGAAGAAATGATGACTTGCATCTCCCTGAACATAACTCCAATGGCAATACTAGAAAAGAGCAATCAGCCCTTTTTAACTACACTTGTTCTCACAGAAGAGTCAGGAAATTAAAGATTTTTTTAGGCAAAGAGATCCAATGAATTTTGGTCCAGCACTCCAAAAACATGGCACTTATACCAAACAACACAGTTTTCAATGTGAAGGGACAATTAATTACTTCAAAGAGATTGATAAATGTTAATAAGCACAAAACTTAGGGAGGATCATCTTCATCTGACAGCTATTTCCACTAGCAGTACTCTATACAGAAATATTTAGAAATTCTAACTGGAACTTTTAAATATTAATACACAAACACGATACAGGTTTGTTGTTTGGTAAACACAGCATGTGATATTCTTTGCTTCGATATAGGTAAAGAGCAAAAATCATAGTGCCGACATAATGCAATGGAGAAAAAAGTATGATGCAAGTTTTTTTTTAATGAGCAAATAGAAAGGGTTAATTGACACATATGGCAACTAATATTCATGCATGCATGAGGGCAGGCCTGAGCTCACATGAAGATAAATATCATTTAGACTTTTGAGCAGATCTGGCCAAAGACTCATCAGAATGTGATGGTGTAAAATGGCCTTCCTTTTTAAAAGAGATTTAGGGAGTAAATATTACACATAAAATCTCACTGAAATGGTGACTGTGCTCACTCTCATAAAATCTACTATGAAGAAGTAAAATGCCTATGTTTAGAAGAATAAAACTCAAAATTTTATTCATCCAGGAAATACATGTATAAATACACGTTCACAGCTCCAAATGAAGAATCATTTAAATAAAACATTGTATTTTTAGAAAAAAAAAAGCCCTTCTTTCCTATCACTGGTGTTGATCTGTAAAAAATGAACCTGAAAGCAGAAAAGCATGTCATTCAAAGCACTTGGAAAGCCATAGTAATAGACAGTACATAGGGCTAGTGGTCATCAGAGAAAGACTAAACTGAAAAAAAAAAGAAAGCCTTTACTTGCAGACTCAGGATACTTTTGTAGCTGGGATCAGTGCACTGCTGCTGATTTCCTGCGTGGGAAATGTCTTTTCTTGTCACTACTGCAGCATTACTCTAGGCACAACAGCACAAACTTAGAATCAAAACATAAAGCCCTCAGTATCTCTCAGAATTTTATGTTTTAGCTAAAATTAAGAGTAGGTCATCAAAATCTAGAAAGTCATTTTCTTCAAAAAAAAGGAAATATCTTGTTAAACAACATTTGAAATAGAAAGAGAAAGATATCTGGAGGCAGATAGTTATACTTCAGAACTAAAGGAGTTACAGAAAGGTATAAGTGTTAATATTTTATAACCTCATGAGACAGCATTATCTAGCACTTTGCTGCCTGTTTGCTTAAGTTTTAAGCAAATCTGAGAATGTGAGTTCTGTCGTATTTCAGGCATAGCCTCTCATGTGCCATGAGAGTGACTGTGATACATCAAATAGACATCATATACACATATCACACATACATGACATCATATTTTTCTTAATGTGACCTATACAACTTCATGTCAATGGTCACAGTCTAATGTATAGGGGCAGAAAAATTAAAAAGATCCTTTCACAAAAACCACCATTAAAATGATAATTTTCAAGTCTCGGAAAAATAGTGTTTAAAAAGTAGTTTAAAAATACTTTACCAGAATGTCAAATTCCCTCTCCATACATTTTGAAAATCTGAATTGGGAGTTTAAATATGTCATTATCTTTTAAAGACATAAATTAGAAGCTAGACAAATAGATAAAAAGAGATGCTTCTTTTCAAGTTGTTTTTTCATCTTGCTTACAGACATTCTCACTATGTTTTCAATCTCTAAAATAAAAAGTGAAATGAACTAGCTATGTAATATGAAATAGGTCAATGAATGCTTCTCTTTGTCCTGAAATTATGAAGAGAACAGTTCTGTGTTGAGTCTTATGCACTGTGCTTTCCTCTCTTTCACGATGACAGATGATAGAGCTTCAAACTCATATTGCTTAGTGAGTTCTTACCTTCATGTCAGGATTTTACATTCTGCCTGTGAGCTCTGTTGGACCCCAAAAAACTGAGCTCAGACCTGGGCTTGAGCAGCATGGAGGGACACAGCTCTTGAACCTACCAGCTAAGAGCATCTCAGCATCTCTGAATCACAAGGAGCTCATTTTGGTCCTAGTTCAAGATCCTCCATAGCGAAATGCATGCAGCATATATCTCTTAGAAGCAGATAGATAGGTAGATAGATAGATAGATAGATAGATAGATAGATAGATAGATAGATAGACAGATACATACATACATACATACATACATACATAAAATTGAGCTTTCTGGTTTACCCTAAACTCCCCCTTTGAGGCTGCAGAAATCCAATAGAAATCATTAGGTCAGCTAAGATCTTCACTCTGTGTCAGTGTCTATAGTCAGGAGTAAGAAGAGAACAATGTCAAGCTAGCAGGACATGAGGTTGAATCTTTCTTCTCACAGTATAAGCTTTGAGATGGGATTGTGAAGACCTGGGCTGGGAAGAAGAGTTGGTTTGTGTTGGAGGCATGCAAGCCCTGAGTGCTGCACTGCTGTACCTACACTGTTTTTGAGCTTAACCCTTTCCCATTTAAAACTTCCTTGGTAACTGCAGGGCACAGCACCCTGTGCACAGTAAACATCCTTCTCCTCACCCAGGAGGTAATGGGAGTGTTGGCCCCTGGCTGTTTTTGTCTTTATATTCACTGCACTGTGAGGTAGTTTGATGCAAGGGAAGAAAAATTAGTGTCAGTCTGTGACTCATACCTTGTGAACAACTCTCCATACTGATGGAGCAAGGTGATATGATGGAGGGCCAAAAGTGCCAGCAGGATATTAATTCAGGATACAGCTGAATCTGACTATTGCTTCTGAGGGCTGAGTCCCATAAAGACTTTTAGGGGTGACTCTACATTGGATAGGTTTAGCACCTAGGTCACATAGATTATTGAGCACTGTGAATGCCCTCATCTCGTCCCTCTGAGTAGGTTTCTTCATTGTCTTGCTAGGATGAGTGGAACAGTTTTTAAATGTGTTTTTGAACATTGACAAACATGCAAACTTCCTCTCTCCCCAAAGATCTCCCACTGCTCCATCTCTCCAATAACTCTGTGGTGGCAGGAGATTATCCTTCAGGTAGGGATTCTTGTCTGTCTCTCTGGAGATCTGCACTACCAGTTGACTTTTCCCTCGCTACTGCCTTCAATGTCCTCCCAGACCAGCCTACTCCAGAAGCTATGTGTGCAAGTGAATTGAATATTAGCAGCAATTAAATCTGTTGTGATCTCTAAACTGATATCCTTATCTTCATTTATTTTGCCTAGGCACCACCAATTGTCAAGTTTCCACGAAGGTTTTTGACTTAACAGTGTGCAAGAACCATAAAAACCATTCATTCAGTTAGACATTTTATTTCTAGTTATAAACATACAGTTACTGCTGAGTGGGCAGCAAGATTTAATGCATGCATGTTTGAAAACAAATGAATCAAAATACGTGTCTGTAATGATGGTCCTATCAGTTATGCAAATGAGTTTTTCTACTGGCAATGATCCATGGAAAAGGGATAAATTAATTCTGCTAACAAATTAAATGAAAGTATAAGCGAACTTTTATATACATTAAGATAAATTGAACCAGTTTGCTCACAGTTCCATACATTTGGATTCAAGTTGAAAGTAAAAGATTATTTTCTACACTGTAATTATGCATCTGCATAGAAAATATGCCCCTCATACTACCATATACTTGGATTAAAATGAGTGTATTAGTTACATCTTATCGTAAAATTCTATCTCGCCATAAGATATCCATGGAGAAGATAGTCAGTAGTAAAATGACATTGCCATTCATATTTAGCCATGCAACTACTATTAAGTAACTACTTCCCTGAAGGCTAATTTAAAATCAACTGGAAGTTACATCTGGAGATTTCATAGCATGATATAGCCCATTGGAATCATTAATTTGTGCATAATGTTAATGCAAAATTTGTTTACAAAGTTTGTGAGGAAGGGAAATGTCTGTTTATGGCAACAGCTTATGATGTAAGATATTCTCAAAATGTCCATAGGAGGTGTAATATAATTATAAGAAGGGAATTTGGGTAGTTCAGAATGCAAACACACTGAAAGAGAAAATTCATCTCAAGCTTCTTTTCCTGAGACCTCAGTGGCCTAAAGGACCACCTTCCATACTTTTGGCTTCAGGGCTAGAAATGTGCTCTCTGTAATGACAGCAGGGAAAGGCACATTCACACAACAGCTCAATGGTTGATAGCTGAAGATTTCTAGAAAGAGTGAGTCAAACTCTGAATCTTCCTGTTTTACACTGTTCTGAATGGTGAATCTTCCTGGTTTGCACTGTTGCAACTTAAAGTAAAGTTTGCTTCTCAGTAGTAGAGGAAATAAGGGACTGTACCTACCTATATCACAAAGTCCTTTGTTCGTGAGGCAGACTTGATGCCATTTCTCTCAATAGGTATAATGTAAGTACTTAGAGGAGCATCTAGCTCTGGCCCTTTGACATTTAAACAGGAATCTATTAGTCAACTGATGTCATTAGCTAAAGCACATTCTTTCTAAGGATGACACTGATGATCTAATCGATCATCATTATTAAGCTAGCATCAATCAACCTCAGGTAGAGTACAGCAGCTGTCTGATAGATAAAGTTCCTCCGCTAAAGTTGGAATCAATGGGCTTCTTTTCAATTACTTGCTATTTTTAAAACTCACAAAAGCTTGATGGGTCAAAGTCTGCCCCCAGTTTCAATGGTGGTGCTATTAGAAACCCATGCCAGTTTAAGAATATAATAATAATTTTAAAAAGTGTTTAACTTTTTTGAGCAATGGGAAGTTCATAAAGTGGCACAATTTTGTCATAGTAGCTCAGAAGAATAGATGAGTTGACTGTTAGATACCAAAGAGAAATATTATCATCAAGTCTCTGCTTCAGACAGCATAAGTGTAACACAGTGAAATAAAATTCCTAGTATTCTTCCTAGTAAATTTTACAAAAACAACAACAACAACAACAACAAAAAAAAGCACACAGGAGTATAGGGCCATCCTAGAAATAAGACTCATGCTACTCATGCTAATATGTGCAGTCATTCACCCACTATTGATTACATTCACTGTTCTCCCTTGTTATGTTGAAGCTGGGACTGCAATTTTATATAAACGTTGAACAAAGGCTGGAATTATTATAATCATATAACTTATGTTCATGGAACAGGATACCACCAGTTTTTCTTCACTTGTCAATGTAAGCAAATGAAGCAACAGAGGTTGAGAGCAGATGGAAGAAAACCTTCACGAAGGTGATAACTTCCAATAGAAAACAAGTGTGAACAAAGAGCTTTGCTGGGTAAAGGCCAAGACCACTTTGTATTCTTCAAGGAACAAAAGACAGCCAGGGAACAAAACACTTCTTTGAGTCACTTTTTGGTTATTCTTCATCTCCTGTGATAACGTATGACTGATTTCTAAAGGGTCAACTAGCCTGCAGACAACATACTGCTCATGACAGAGATCTGGCACTCAGCTTCACCTGGAAGGATCATAGTGCTGGGGTTGCTCCATAAACACAGTCTCAGCAAACCATACTGCCAAGATCATATTCAGGAAAGACTGGATGAGTTTTTAAAAGGCACACAGATAGAGAGGAAGTTGCCAAGCATGAAAAAAGGGAATGTCCATGTGTCCAGTGTGAACAGGGTCTCTCCTCTTCTAGGAATTATCCACCCATTTCAAAGTCATGTCCTTGGCTGTGAACAAGGCATTGGTGTGGTCTCAAAGTCATTCCATAAAGGCATGTTTCCCTCTAGTGGCAGGGAGATCAGGCACACAGTGCTTGTGGGGTAAGGACAGGCTGTTGTGCCAGGCTCTGAAAGACAAGAATGAAAGAGAGAGGAGAAGCAGGCCAAGGTGGGGGAGCCTGTCAGGTCTGCTCCATCCCTGTCAGATGTCAGCTGCCTTCACTTCTTCTAACTATAAATGCGGCAGATAGGCACCTCATGCCAACAAGTGATTATAATCATGCATGATGAAAGGATCTCAGATCATGGTGTTGTCAGTGGATTTTGTGTCAAATTGGAAATATATATTTAGCATTTACCTCATTTGAAGTCACTTAAATTATTGCTGCAGGTCTTAGCCAATGCTGGGCCCAACTCACTCCTGCCTTACATATCACCAAGTGATTATGGCAGTGATTTTCAGAAGAGCCTGTGGGAAGCAGATGTCCAGCTTCTAAAGAAGTTCAGTAGGATTTAGGTATCTCAAGGCTCCTTTAGAATCTGTACATATAAAGTGCCAAATCAATGTAAAATACTTCATCTTAATCCAACCCTCGGCTTTAACTAGTTATAGAAGGTGCAAGGCACCCTTAGCTGATGTAAATGAACATGGACTCATGATGCTTTTGTGGAGCTGCATTGACTTGCACCCACTGAAGATTTGGTCAATTGCATTTGACAGACTGAGCTTTATATTTGAAGAGTATATTGAAGAGTTCCACAGCGCAAAAAAACAGGCTATTCTAAAATAATGCAGTAACTTTTTTTTTGTGCTGTTCTACACAGCACATAGGCAGAACACAAAGAGATGTTTCTTTTGATGAATGTAGACTCATTACTATCCCATCTTCATCTTCATGTACGAGTGTGGGTTTGTTGCACTCAAAGCACCTAGTCCTAGTATAACCTATTTCTGTTCCAGATTTAGAATAAGCTCTTCAGCTATCAGCGCTTCTCCATCAGCTCAATTGTATCCATGTTGGGATAATCTTGTCACAGAATCACAGAATCATTAAGGTTGGAATGACCCTCTAGACATAATCTAGTCCAGCTCCCCTGCTCTAGCAGGGACACCTAGAGCATGAGACACAGGGTTACAGCCAGGCAGGTTTGGGAGATCTCCAGAGAAGGAGACTCTACAGCCTCCCTGGGCAGCCTATGCCAGGGCTCTGTCACCCTTGCGGTAAAGAAATTTTTCCTCACCTGGAGATGGAATTGCCTGTGTTTCAGCTACAACCATTGCCCCATGTCCTATCACTGGCCACCACTGAGAAGAGTTTGGCCCCTTCTTCCCTACATTCACCCTTTAGGTAGTTATACATATTGATCAGATCCCCTCTCAACCTTCTCCTGGCTTTACAAGTGCAGCTCACTCAGTCTCTCCTCATATGAGAGATGCTCCAGTCCCTTAATCATCTTTATTGCTCTCTGCTGGACCCTCTCAGCCGCAGCTCCACATCCCTCTTGTACTGGAGAGCCCAGAACTGCCCCCAATGCTCCAGGTGCGGTCTCACCAGAGCCGAGTAGAGGGGCAGGATCCCCTCCCTTGACCTGCTGGCAACACTCCTCCCGCCAGGATCCCATTGGCCTTCTTGGCCACGAGAGCACTGCTGACTTGGTGTCAACTGCTGACAGAGTGAGCACTGCTGTTAACTTGGTGTCAACCAGGCCTGTCTACAGAGCTGCTTTCCAGCAGGTCAACCCCTAATTTGTACTGATGCCTGGGGTTATTCCTCCCCAGGTGCAGGACAACTGCACGTGTTGCAGTTACAACTGCACCAGCTATTGTCACTGGCACAGCTTTTCAAGATAGATGAGTTGTCACCAGAGTGAATCGTGCACCATAACTGCCTTTGGATGATCTCTGATAGCACCTCTGGGCATCTTTCATTCACATGGTGTATTAGTCTGAGGGAGAAAGAATGAAATGACAAAGGGGAAATTAGATTTTAATGAAATAACTCTCTTGAGACAGAAGGCAGATCATAAAACAGACAAATATGACTGCATGGTTTTCTTCAGGCAGATATCAACTTGTTTGTTTTGCTCTTCTTCCAGTTAAAAGTTATAAATAGTCTGTTCTGAACTGGAGTTGACATACCCTACCTATTGGCAAATCACAGTCTCTAGAATCTCCAGATTACCAGAAATGGTTCATCTGAGCCCAAAGTAAATAGCGTAAAACTGGATTCTCTGCCTCAGTAATCTTACCAACAATAACAGCTCACAATTTTACTCATTATTTCTCCAGGCCAAGTATGGGGTCAGCACAGAGACTCCAGTCAAGAGAAGTCTGGAGAGAGACAAGCCTCGAACAATGTGAATTTTTGGTAATTATTATCAATAAGAATCTGTCTCTGCTTTTCTGATTCAGGAGCATTTTATATATATTCTATCTGATGTAAATACCTGCACAGCTGAAAGTTAGTTGGAACCTCTTCCTAAATTCCTGAAATTATTTTTGTGTTTGTCATAGAGTTTACAGATAAACTCTGGCTATAAGCTCTTTTCATGACTTTATATTTAAAATCTTAAATTAGGCCTTAAATGCTGTATGTGTTCAGCATAGCTGGTTAATATCAAGTAGTTGCCCACACTCATTTTTGCATTCTGCTTACAAAATTTCTTTTTCTCTGATTAGTATGTATAAATACCTGAAGAGTGAATGCAGGGAGGAAGGGACCAAACTCTTCTCAGTGGTGGCCAGTGACAGGACAAGGCGCAATGGGTACAAGTTGAAATACAGGCAGTTCCATCTCCATATGAGGAGGAACTTCTTCATTGTGAGGATGACAGAGCCCTGGCACAGGCTGCCCAGGGAGGTTGTGGAGTCTTCTTCTCTGGAGATCTTCCAAACTCACCTGGATACCACCCTGTGCCCCTTGCTCTAGGTGTCCCTGCTGGAACAGAGGAGCTGGACTAGATGATCTGTAGAGGTCCCTTCCAACCCTGAACATTCTGCGATTCTGTGATATATGAAAAAATGCTTGCAGATTTTCACTTAGCATTTCTTGAATAGATATTTCAATTTCTTTATCACATTTTCATAGATTTTGTACCTACATATTCAAGACCATGAGCACATTTCCATCTTATCATTTTAATATTCCATATTAAACACTAGCAAGAATTAAAATGGCACAAAAAATGACAATGCTGAAATTATGACTTTAAATAATCAGAAGACCCGTCGACATACTAAGTACTTCGTATTCCATGAATTTTGCTAATAAATATTTCTTTAGTTGGCATTAGAAGTACAAATTCCCTTCCAGCTACATCAAATTGACTATATCCTGCACTGTTAATTCTTAATCTGTGTGGCTCCATCTGAATCAAAAAAAAAAAAATCTAAGAGGTTTCACATTCATTTACGGATGGAAAAATATGTGTAACCATGGCAAATAATCCTATTATGCTCTCATTTTGAAATGCTTTATAGAGCTGGTTTATCAACAGAATGCTCTTGTCTAGCAGACAGGCTCACTTATCTTAAAACACCTGAAAGGAAGAGCGCTTTCCTGTAAGAAAAACAACAACAACAAAGAAGTTCTGTTTAAAATTGAAAATAATTTACACAAAGTCTGAGCATAACTTTGCAGAACAGGTCTCAATAAAGATCTTTTTATTGGCTTGGCTCCTTTCAAGAAGAGGAACTTCTGCTTGCTCTGACCTTTTTCAGAATGATGCCCTGTACCTATACCTGAAATGTTCAAGCAGACTTTTGCAATGCATACTCCTGGAAGAAAAGGTGCTTATTACTCAATAAATCAAATCAGTGACCTTTTCTTTAAATACTTCCATAACATCTTGCAGTGATCTGATCACTTTCTCTTTCACATCTAGGGTTAGAGGTATGAAGACCTGACCTACCGTTTGCCGGCTGGCCATGTCCCCGTTGTCTTTCTCCCATTACAAATACAGTTTCCCACATTCACAGGCACTTTCAGCATTAATCTGTCTTTTAAGATACCTGGGTAGATTTTGCTCTCATTTATGCCTATAGAAATCCTAAATAACTCAGCTGGGCGATTGTATGTGTTCTGAAATGAATAAATCCTGTAGGACTCCCTCCTGAATAGATTCCTTATTCAAAATCAACTCTACATTCTCACAATAAATATCATGTTTTATCAATTCAGAAATGCCTCCTGCTACTTTAACATCATTATTTTAATAATAACATCCCAATGCACAGAGCTTTATAAAAAATCTGCTGCTTTTTCAGACTGTTTATTTGCTCTCTGTTCTGCTTAAAGATGTGTAGGGGATAGGAAATGGTCTACCAGCTTTTTCACAGTAGGTATGGATAAAAGCAAAACTTTCAAAAAATGTTGTCTCATTGAAAGGCAGACCCTGACTTCTTTGCTTATAGGGACTAATGCTTGGCCATCTGTGGAGTGTTACTGAAAACCTAATTTAAAATTACTCCAATGTAAAGATTTTTCACTTTCAAAATAAATGACAGGAAAGTGGATTTTGAAAAGAAGCCGATACTGAGATTTTGATGGCCTTTTAGAAACTGCAAGTCAATGTGCAGGTTTTAAGATCATATTTCTTGACCTCTGCTCAGGAATTCCCACATATCCTAATAGAACTAGGGTAATTTGTTAAGAATGGATTTTAAGCAACTCAGACGGGATCTCTGCAGGACATTCTTCTTTCATAGAATATAAAGACCTGATTTCAGTTATCTCTTCCTTCTGACAGTTGAATCCAGACAACATCATAAACCTCAGGCTTCACTTGTAAGAAGTAAGAAAGTGATTAAAGTAAGAAAAGTCTTAATGATTTAATCACTTAATTCTTTGGTGATGTTGTGTGTTTTTGGAGGCTAAAAAAAATCTTAAAATTTCCGTCTTGCAAATGAGCCTAAACATGAGGCACAGTAGTCGTTTTCTACATACATTTGCTCAGTCTCCTCTACAACTCCTCTGCTGGGCTCATCTCACCTGTGAGCAGTCTACTGATGGTTGCTGGGGTCCCCCTGAGAGATAAGGAAGCCTTACTTGAAGTCTTCTCCCAAATAAGACAGTGGATGTGAACTCACTCATTGAGATCCTGCTTCTCCTCCCACCTTCTCCTACCCCTCTACCTTACAAATACATAGACTAAAACACTCTGGGAAGCAGTGAGAGATGTGTACTGGAAACCTTTTGGCAAGAATTAGAAATGCCCATGTCTCACTCTGTGGGAATGTTCTATTCCTTAGTTACTGATCAAAACAGAAATGACTACCACAAAAATGCTAGGTGTTTCTGCTTGAGAGAAAGGAAAAAGAGAACAATTACACTTAGTTCCATCTGAATACAGTTTACAGTTTGTTCTCCCATTGGCTCTCCATCAATCATTCATGCACCCCTGATTTTGAACATTAGTGAACACCTATATATTTTTACAGTGTTTTTATTCAAAGACCCTGAGTCCACGTAAAGTGACATGTAGAAGTAAGAAAATATGAAAAATACTTATCCAGTGCCATCCTTAATGTTGTTTTATAAAATGTCCCAGAAACATTCTTAACAGTTATAGAGGCATTGAAAATGCATATTTTCAATGTCCTGTGCTAATACTAACTTAATAAAATTGATTGTAATTTTTAACTAATAAAGACAGCAGAGAGTATTATAGAAAACATACCTAGATTCACTCATCAGTCAATAAAGTTACCACCTGTTTGGTGATGTTTGAGGAAGGCAAATGCTACAAAGATAAACTCTCCGTTAAGAATAGATGGAAAAAGTCACATATTTGATCCAATCTTGGACATCTTTGCAGCTATCAGCTCCTAAACTGTGTAGGAAAAGGCTGATAGGAAGAAAAATTACAAGAAGCCAATATAAGCAGGACTTTCAGTATTACTGAGGAAAAAAAAGTAGATGGAATAATGGAAAGACTGTCCTTTGCTGTTGCAGAAAGTTCAAACAAGGACCCAAGGGAAGTTTTCTTCCAACAGACATGTAATCCCTCCTAGGTATTCACTTAAGTTTGTCAAACATCTCCCAAAGAAACCATGAATTTTCTTGCTCCAAAATGCTCTTGTTGAAGGCTGCTCCTGACCTTTTCCCTCGGCTAGTTGGAACTCCCCTTCTGGACCAAGCTAATTTACTAGCAGTTAGCTTGCCTTGCCCCTGCAGCTCTCCAAAATTTGCACTGCCTACAGAGCATTCAGAAACTTCGTAAGATCTCTGGCTTTGACTGAGCTCTGCTTCTGTGCTAGGAGACACAGAGAGGGACTGGGAGAGCGGGCAGGTAGCTCAGAGCAGAACGTGGAGTTACTGTGTCTTCGTAGAGTCTTCACTGAATAGAGATTTTTTCTTATTTGTTTATTTATGTGTTTTGATTGGACATCTAAAAATGCCTCTGAGTACTCTGACAATAATTAAATTTGCAGTTCTCCTGGGAATACCACCCATAGAGTTGTTCTGTGAATGATGCCAACGTAGGTATTGACAAGGAGCCTGGAAAACCACGGTGTTCCAGCACACAAAATGAACATATGTGTCATGCTGAAGGAGCAGTACTGTAGTTGGTGTATGCTCACCTCCCACATGAAATGCCATCATACCTATTAAATGACACTTGAAAATGTGTTAGCACTTAACCAAAAATATTTTCAAAATAACACTTGAACATAAGAACCCTTAACTGCTGGAAACTTTCCCCTAATTTCCTGCTAACATTTACTTGCTAAAGATGCTCACTTCCCAAACAGATGGTGAAAAAAAGATGTATTAGGAGACTCACTGAATGAGCTGACTGCTCAGAATATGAATTGCTCTTAATAAGAACTTGGCGTTTCTCACTCTGACTCTGGTCAATAGAATGGTCTTCAATTTTGCTTTCTGAAAACATATTTTGTTTGAAAGGAGAGAGAAAAATAAAGAGTATAAAAACATGTAAATATCTAGATCACGTACTCTATGTTAAGAGAAACTGCTGAGAACATTAATGTTGCAAATGCAAGCACTAAAGGGTAAGCAAATACTGGAATTAAAGTTTTCTGTGGAAAAAGTGGTATATGAATGCAATAGTGAAGACAACCATAGTGTAAACAAATGAGGTATGATAACTGGGATTGTGCAGGCAATCTAATCATGTAATTTTATATCTTTCAGAATTTGAAGCTTTCAAGCACAGCATTCTTCTACGTTGTTTTATATGTAATTTCTTAGCTTTGGGGATTTTTAAAAATATTTTTACAATGAGAATTCTAAAATGTTTTTCCACTGCAACATTTGCCACTAGGCAGGACCACAGGCACTAAAAGGGCAGCAGACAAAACAGGAACAAACGTGACTCTGGAATACATCCTCTCCAGGTCTATCTCACCTGCTTTGACCCTGCAGCAGGAAACTGAAGATGAACCAGAATCTCAGCCTGGCTATTTCAAAAACAAAGAGTTGGTATGAAATTCATAAGCCTCAATTCCCTGTTGTTGGCAGTGGTTAGTGTAAGCGGCTGTTAGATTCAAAGAGGTCATTCATCATGTTCACCACAACAAGAATGGCATCAAGAAAAATTACATTGCTGGCCCTGTAAAGCCAGCGGAAGCATCCACCTTGCTGACCTTTTCCTCAAACAAGCTGCTAAGAGCTGAATCAGGGCACTCCTCCAGGGAGCACAGGGAAACAAATGCCCAAAAACCCAGTAAGTGAATCTAGGAGTCTGAGTAAGCTGCAAATATGTGGTAGAAAATATATAGTGGTAACCAGCTAGAGAAAATCTTACTGCTCTGTTCAAAAGTAAAACTGATTCAAGGTTTAAATGTCAGTGCTTGTCATGCCCACTTCTGTCTGCTGCAGGCTAGTCCTATGATAGAAATTTTGTGATATTCTTCTGTGCTTGGAAATGATTTTCAGTGGCTCTGACACATTCCTGACTGCAGACTATGACAACTAACGACGGTGTATATATACTGTGTTCCAACTTGCAGTTTGACAACAGTCAAGAAAGTCAAGAGCTGTTGTGCTTCAAAGTGTGAAAAGTTCTGAGCCATGATGAAATTTCCTAGTCATACCATACCCCAGGTTACAAGTTTCCTCAAGGATAAGAGGGTGATTTGGTGTATTTATTTCCAGTATCATATTGAATCTTCTGATCTATTTGAAACAGATCATCATTTGATCTTTATTTGCTTGTAGCACGCCTTGCAAATTAATTCTCGAAACAGTTAATTGAAGTATTTTGTCAAAAACATCCACAGCTCAGAGCAGATACCTATAGTGACAATACAACATCAGAGTCCTCATGACCTCGACACAATCCCAAAACCCAAATCTTGCAATCCCAATACCAATCCCAAATCCTGCAGGCAACACTCTCAGACTGCCTCATGAAGATCTCGTGGTGCAGACACTGATGCAAACTGCGACAAACATCTCTAGAAGCTGTGCAAATTTTCAAAAGACCTAAAAATACTCTATTAGCCATGTCTTCCTGTTAGTGAGAGGTAAGATAGCCTGTCATTTATCAAAGCTAGGCAGATCTTTTTACTAGCATTAGCATGCAGGATGATTCAAAAGCTAGGCAGCTAGCTTTCGAAAGTTTGCAGTGTTTTGGATATGATTTAATGGCAAGTGCAATAAACAAATGAGTGTCATAAGTAGTCTCCAGAGGTTTCCAAATGCCATAAGCAGACAAGGAGTTATTGATTGTTGGTTAACATGCCTGTAGGAAATAATGAGATTACAGCATCTGGGCTGTAGCAAATAAAGTTATTCCATCTGCTGTGCCAGCACCAATATTAGCACATATCCAGAGCTGAAGCCTCATTATTTGTGGTGCCAGCTCCACTGTAACCAGAATGGAAAGCAAGTGGGCACCCCAACCCCTGTGCTTTTGCCATCTCACACAAACATTGTGAAGCACTTCAAGGAAGAAAAGGCAAATCAATAAGTAATTATTTTACAGCTCTCACCATTCTTTGCCCATGTCAGCTAATTGAACTAGTGAATAATTCATGGCTTTCTGCATGCCTTCATGGAGACAGGCAGCAGTTACCTCAAATGCGTCAAGTCTATTGATAACAAAGTGACAGAGATGATCTTTCCCCATCTATTTTCGGTCACAAGCAGCCTCACAAGTTTGAATGTGGTAGTTTGCTCACCATCTGCCCAGCTGATGCTCAGTGGCGGGGGGAGAGAAGAGACCCAGGACATGCAGGAGATCAATTAATAGGTAATTAGGAGGAATTAATTGATAATTCCTCCTAACAAATAAGATGAACACGAGCATACACCCCAGTCAGTGACATCTCTAAGGTAGCTCCCATGAGAGAAGCCAGATTGGCTGGGCCAGGACTGGGAGCAACTCGTGCTCGGAGCTTCGGCAGGACTGGGCCAGGCAGGTGTCCATGCACTGAGGTGGGAATCAGTGAGGATATCCGTGGTCAGGCACAGTCCTGCAAAGGTCTGGCCAGCATGTCAGCAACGTACCACTTATTTAAATATTACACCACTTGCTCCATGGTTGCTTTTCCTTTCCTGCCAGCAGAAAAGAGCCATTTGGGATAACCAGGTGTTCTGTTGAAGTTGGATATGACAAGTTGTTACTGTTTATTTCCTGAATGTGTAAGAATTCTAGCTAGCCTTCATAACTGTAGGTATCTCCTTCCACATCCAATATTGCATGTGTGAAATGGATGTGCCAATATTACAATCCTAACAAATTTTTATGTGGATCGTTCATTAGAAGAGTATGGAGATGTAGAGAAGTATGTAGATGTGGAAGAGTATGTAGAATAATTTCACTTTTGATTTTTCAATGTCATATTATAATGTGAACAGCAAGATGAAGTTCATATCAAATAAGATGAGGTGATCTCCAGGGAAAGTTCCCAGAAATCTAATTTAAGAGAGTATAAATGCTTTACTTTAATAAACTTCATCTTTATTTAAGATCTTCTTTCTTTAACAAATGTCATCTTTTTGACTAATGTTTTCCACAGGCATCATTTTTAGACTCACCTTTTTTCCTAAATTCAGCTAAAATACTTTAGCTTTTATGATAATAATCTTTGCAAAAAGTCTAGCACTGA
>JAUBOD010000971.1:142318-163588 GCA_032353885.1 Nothura maculosa
CGCCGCCCCGCTGCACCCCACGGGCCACCAGAGCCGCGCCGAGCTGGGCCGCGCCGCGCGCGTGGCCCGCGTGGCCACCGCCTCGCTGGGCCGCTTCCAGCCGCGCCTGCCCAAGGAGGCGGCCGAGGTGCCGGCGCGTGAGGGCGGCCGCAAGCGGCGCTTCGAGCCGCTGCTCGGGGACCTGGCGGCCGAGCGCGGGCGGCAGCTGGAGCTGCTGCGCGGCATGGGCAGCAAGCGGCCCGCGCTGGACATCACGCGCGCCGTCAACAAGCAGCTGCGCGAGGAGGACGCCGAGGCGGCCGCCAAGGGCAGGAAGCGGGCGCAGCGCGGCAAGCGCGGGCGCCGGCAGCAGCGGCGGCCCGGCCAAGGCGGCAAGAAGGGCGGCGGCGGCAAGAAGGGCAGCGGCGGTGGCAAGAAGAGCGGCATTGGCGGCGGTGGGAAGCGGCAGCAGCAGCGACCTGCGCTTGGCGGCGGCGGCAGGAGGAGGAAGGCGTGAGGCGCCCCACGGGCCATGGGACAGAGCAGCCTGCAAGGCCTGTGGGGCCACGCTCAGCGTGGGACCCACATCGCCAGCTCACGGGTGGCTGAGGACTGACAGTGCCAGCGCCCTGCCCCGCGCCTGGCGCCTGCACCACCTTGTCAATAAATACACTCTGGTTTTTGTAAAATCTGCTGCTTCTGGCTCTTCGATGGCAGTCAGGGCGCAGCGTGTCTTGCCTCTGCTGAGGGGAATTGCTGGTGTGTTGGGAGTCAGGCTCCCTCGTGCCCCCCAGGTCAGGGGTTGTCATGGGGGCAGACACGTAGCTCCATGGCTGGCTGTGTTTGCAGCATTTTGAGACAGGCCTCAGTCCTGCGCAGCCGAGTTAATGTGTGAAACTCAACGCAGGGGTATAGGTCATATTTTAAGTGCCAGTGTGATCAAAGGCAGACACTGTGAAAAGAGGGGGCTGCTCCAGCCGTGGGGCTCCTGTGCTCCCAGTCACCCTCTGCTGCTCAGTTTAGCGGCACTGGGATCGCTTGCGAGAGGGGGAGCCCCAAAACCCTTCCTGGAAGGTTACAGGGCCTGAGAGATTCAGAGACTTTATAAAGCTCTGTTAGTGTTAGAAAGAGACAAAGCTGTTCACCTACCAGGGAATTCAACAGAATATCAAGCAATAGTAGAAAAACTTACCAAATTTATGTCTGTACTCCCTGCTGGTAGTAAGTCATTTTTATAAAAAGTGTTTTTTCTTTACCAAAGTATTGAAGAGCAGATACTGGATAGAATCCAGTGATTTTTTTTTAATAACTGTTTTGAAACTGTAGTTTTTCCTATACCCTGGAAATGAAAATGAACGTTATGTCCTATGATGTGACTGAAGCCAGTTCCCACTGTGAAGATAGTAAAAAACTTCCTGTAAACCTGTAACTGGTAGTCACAGCATAATACTCTGTTGCAAATGCATTCCTGGAAGAGCTAGATACTTCTAAAGCAATGAATCTTCTATCTCCTTGTAAAAGCAGGCGCCGATGATGAGCTGACTGCAGTCAAAAAGCTGAAGCTCCATCTGTGTCGACCCTGGCCAGGGCAGGAGCAAGCTCGTGCTGAGTGACTCTGAGTGGCATTAATGGACTGAGGATAATGCTGAATTCCTATCATCTTTCCTTTAAGTACGTGCTTTATGTCTTCTAAATATTTCTTGCTTGTGTTGAGCAGTTTCTGCCACTGTTAGCCGCTTCTGCCTGGCCACTGACAGCAGTGTCCATGTGGACATGATCCTGCTGAAAGCCCCAGGGCAGAAGAGGCAAGAACTGCTTGGAAACGTGAAAGAAAGTTGTTCTGAAGTAGTTTCTAGACCTCCAGTTTTCCTGACGTTTCACAGAGTCATAGAATGGTTAAGGTTGGAAGGGACCTCTAGAGATCATCTAGTCCAAGTTTCCATAAGATACATCTTGTTACCTGCTCAGTTAGGAAGCAGTGCCATGTTTTTTATGGGGAAGTATTTCATGATGCTCCCCAGATCTCACTGGTGACCTTCCCAAAGCTAAGAACTCGTCTACAGAAGTGCTGGCAGTTTGTGGATTTTTGGGAGTGAAACACCTCTCAGTAGGGAGAGGTGTAACCTGCTCCAGGTACTCCCAGTTCCTGCAATGCTTGAGTAATTTCAGACCTGAAAACCTGAAGAGGTGAAGCTTTTTAAAAGGTTCCTACAAGCTGTATGATCATCGAATTCACCGTGTCAGTGCAGGGAGTCGAGCTTTGCTGGAAGCGGAGCAAGGAGCGGGGCGCTGAGCGGCTCATTTTCATGGACTCCTCTCCCTGCTCGGGGCCTTGCACGCAGTTTCACAGTGCCCTGGCCCAGCTGCTCCCCTGCAAGCCGGCATGGGGTGGGTTTCCTAGGCCGAGCTCTCACTTGGGGACCTGCAGCCAGGCCGGCTCTGAGCATCTCTCAGCGCCTGGCCGGTGGGTTCCCCTCCAAACTGCCTATGGGGCAGCCAGCGTTGGTTGGCTTTCCTAGGCTGAGCCCTTGGTCAGGGAGCTGCCGCCAGGCCGGCTCTGAGCGTCTCAGCATCTGGACGGTGGGTTCCCCTCCGAGCTGCCTGTGGGGTGGCCAGCATGGGCTGGGTTTCCTAGGCCGAGCTTTCACTTGGGGAGTCGCCGCCAGGCCAGCCCTGAGCAGTCAGTGTTCAGGGCCTGGCCGCGGGTTCCCCTCTGAGCTGCCCCAGGAGGCGGCCGCCACCTGAGGCGCCGGCGTGGCCTCCGTCCTGTCCCGTCCTGTCCCGCCTCGGGTGGCCGCGGAGGGCGCCGCGCTCCCGGCAGCCCCGGCGCTGGCCATGGCGGCGGGGCGCGAGCGGGCGGCCGGGCTGCTGCGGCAGCTGCAGCGCCACGCGTGAGTGCACGAGGCCGCGGCACGGGGCTAGTGGTCGTGGGGATGGGGGCGGTGGGAGTGGGGCTGCTCGGTGGGCCCCGGACGGGGCTGCACTGGGCTCTGCAAGCGGCACTGGGCACTGGGGCCTTCCCTGCACCGTGGCGCTGGGCTCGGCTCCCTCCGGCCTGCCCTGCGCCCCTCTGCCGCCCTGCGCAGCGGGAAGTGCTTAATGACCGTGATTTAGTGCTGTTACGATCCCGTCTCTTTCCCTCCCTGTGGATCCGAAACTTCCCCGCGGTGTCACCAGCCCCTCTCACCACCTACTAGCCCTGCTGCTGTTCACCACTGCCTGCCTGAGGCAGACGGGACGCAGCAGAGGCACTGAAGGACCCTGAACGTGGTGCGGGGCTGGAGACGTCGCGGGCCCTCTGCATCACATCTGCCTTCCTGGAAACCTTCCCTGCTCTCCCGGGCACCTGCTCGGGCTGTGTGCGGTGTGTCCCATGCACATGGAGCTGTGTATCCCAGCACACGGCGCTGTGTATCCCGGCACACAGTGCTGTGTATCCTGGGCACACCACGCTGTGTATCCCGGCACATGGGGCTGTGTATCCCAGGCTGACAGTGCTGTGTATCCCAGGCACACAGTGCTCCAGCAGCCCCAGGGTGCTCTGGCTTGCTAGGCAGGACGAGCTCCTGCTACTCCCAAAACTCAGGCCTTAGCAACACAGATAGAGGGCAAGGAGCTTGTGGGCATTGAACACTAGGTGGCAGTCGCCACTGTCAAAACGTTTAAGGTAAAAGCTAAATGAGCACATGAAGGAAGAGACTTATCTTTTACACAGAATAATTTCTCATATTCTTTTGTTTGTTTTTGCCTGTTTGCTTTAACCCTATGATATTTGGTTTTCTTCCAATTAGATGTCGGTGCCCAAGCCACAGTCACACGTACTCCCAAGGTAAGACTTAATTTGTGTCTCTGAAATAATTCTGTATAAGACTATGAGTTTGTAGGTTTATAGCTTAGGTAGAGGGGGCACCTAACAGGGAGAAAAGAAAAACTTTAAGGAAAAAGGTAAGTAGTCAGATAATTTGTGACTATGCAATAAAAATAGGGAGAGTTTCGGCATTTTCATGTAAGTTGCACCTAATTCACCTCTCCTCCCAGCCTTCACTGCTGTGAAGGCACCCTAGCCAGAAGCCTGATGAGCTGATACTGCTGAGTACACTATGATATATGATACTACAGGAATAGCTCCTGCTGTGTTAAGTCAGTCTCCAGATGTTCTTGATCTTTTAATACATCTTATACATTTCATTTCTTAATTCTGTAAAGGCTCCTAGAAGATACAGTAGGTAGAATTTCTATAGGAAGTAGTAATTTGGACCATATTTTTAGTAATAAGTGATTCTGGGTGGCTTGGTTTTATATTCTTCACTCAAGAGATTTTTTGAGAGGTTTTTAAAAAATGATAATCACTATTTAAGATATGGAAAAACTAATGTATGTTCGGGTATTCATTCTGCTCAAGTTAGCGAGACCATAGTAGAACTGAAAATAGAATCTAGTTCTCGCATCAGAGTCTCTGCGAACTAATCGAGTGGTCAGTTCAAACTAAGCCCTTTGTAAAGGGAAATCTGTGTTAAGGATCCCTAGAGCAGAAATAGAGCGTGGTATATAGCAAGATAATACAAGTTCCACAACTGCACACACAGTATGTCTCTCAAAAGTAGCAACCGACTTCACAGTGGCCCTAGCAGAAATGTGTTCGTTGTGTCATGTGTCAGTATTCTAGAAAATAACTGAATTCTAGAACTTGGAAAAAGTCTTGGAAGTTACGTTTGGCTCCAGAATAAAGCAGCAGGGCAGCCATTCTGCCATCAGAGCGCAAGAGGGTAAATGGCTTTGACATGTTCTTAGCCTGTCAAATTACTGACTGAGTGTACAGCACACTGAGGCTCCAGGAGAGGTCAAACATGTACAGCCTGGCAAGAGATGGCACTGAAAGGCTGATAGCAGCTGGCCTGCGCTTGAATAGGAGGCACAGAAAGGATTTTAATGCATCTCTCTGCTGCTGTTGTGGGTCAGTGCTCCAGTGCACCCCAGAGGGTCTGCAGGCTCATTATCCTGGCTTCCCTCTTGGGGTCTGAATCCAAATCACATTTTTTTTCAATTAATATAGCAGACAGAAGGCATGACTTCAGCAGGAAGAGCAGAATGCCTCGCCTGAGCTTTCCTTGGAGAGGAACAGGCTGATTCGGTCGATGCAGTTTGCTTCACTTTGTGGCAAAATGAGGATAGGCAAAAGTGCAGAGCTCTGTGGAACTTCATGCAAGAATGACACAGCAAACAAAAGACATAGCTGCCCCAACACTGCCCTTATAAATATCTCCTCTCTTCCGCTAAATCAAGTTGATAATGACACCGATTTGTTATTCAAAACTCTACTTGTTATTAACATTGCATTCAAATTCCTGATTTTCAAGCAAGTAAGTCTGTTCTGCCTGAAAGTTCACTGCTAGTTCAGCATAAAAATAAGTGTAATTATCCCTCTGAATTATTCTCACATGCACGAAAGATGTTTTCTGTGCAGGTGTGCATATGGCTCCTGAACTTACATGAAGGTTGTTCAGAGGAATATCATATAGCTCCAACACTCATTTGTAATGCCTCTACATCTAGAATCCTGTAAATGTGCTATGCTATTTACACAGTTACATATTTACACATTTACTATGTGTTGTTCTGATCTTTCCAGACTGTGAACAAATTACATTCAGACATTCTAGTAACTTATTCAACTGAGGTAGTAAAGAATTAGTTATTTCAGAATGAAAAGAAAACCCTTTATTTTACTGAATTATTTAAACAAAGTATTTAGACCATTTGAACTAACAAATAACAAGGGACAAACTTGATAAATATCATCCTGACAAGCCAACATAGACTGTGCAAATGTATTGCCAATTTTAAAAGCATAGGAATCACTTCACTTTAGTATTAGTACAAATTGAAACTACTTTTTCTTCTCTAACCTTATTGTTTAATTTTCTTTCCAGTTCCTGAACAAGGTACCCTGGGAAATACTGACTATGCATTTGAGGTAGATTTAATAAAATATGTTTTATTTAAATGTAGCAGTACCTATGCTACCAAATATGATATTTAAGAAGTATTTCCATTAATAAATATTTATTCAACATAGTTTAATATTCTTAACAATATTTATTTATATTTCATCTTGGATACTTGGGAAATGATAAAATTTCTCCATTCCTCCAGAAATATATTCTTTATTTTGTAGATGGCCATTTCGAACATCCGATATGGAGAAGGAGTTACTAAAGAAATTGGCATGGTGAGCTCCAACAGTGGCAATCTGTCCTTTCTAAAGGACTCCTGGCCTGTATATCATGTTTCTAAATGTCTACTGATTTGTGATCTTTGTTGTCGTATATACCTGTGTAAAAAGGTTGGAAAATACTGTAAGAGTAGTAGTACATCAGTACTGCTGCAGTGTAAGAAACTACATAAAATGCAGCTTAATGGAGAATGAGATCTTTAGTAATTTACCAGTATTATTCAGGAATATTTTTCTCTGTTGTTTTTTTTTTTTAATTCCAAAAGCTGTGAGTTCTGGTGACTCACCAGAATTCCCTCAAAATCACTTTCATCTCTCCCCACACTCATTAAGGTGAATCAGAGCCTTGCCATTAAACTAGATGGGTATGAGCTGAGCTTGGAGCTTGCATGATCAGATTGCAAATTTTTTTTTTCACTTCCTTGAGCAGTGTGGAATGATTCACCTGAGGAACATTGCTCTAATTTGCCTTTATTGTGGTATTATGGACCTTTCTTTTTTTTCTTTTTTTTTTCCCTCTCTCTATTTGGTATTTATGGCATTAAGAGTGCTCCTTTCCATCAGAAATTTGTAGAGCAAAATTATTAGTCAGACAATAGAAGCTAGCCAGAACTTCTATCTTTATAGGACAGATAAATCAGAGTTATATGTTTTGCTGAACTATTAACTGTGAAAATTAATTTAGCAAAGGTTAAGACGGAAGTATTATTTGTCTTTTTATATTACAGAAATTTTGAGAAAAAATTATTGAAAAGATATTTTTCCTTTTAATGTGGATTTCAGTGGTTCCACTTCCATTGCTGGACATCCATGTCATTAGCTTTCTTCTAGTATGTGCAATGATTACAGCTATAAGCATTTGACTACTTTATAAGCTCTTTTCTGTTTATGGTATCTCGGTGTGAACTCTTTTAATGTACACTGTTTCAAAAATCTTACACTAACCAAATATTTTTAGCATTTTAATCAAGTTATTCAGTTGAATTATATTAATATTTAAACAATCTTTGTTATAATTTTATACCAGGGGCCTATTTTTTAATTTCCTTGCTGTTATAGGACCTGCAGAATCTGGGGGCTAGAAGAGTTTGTCTGATGACAGACCGAAACCTTTCCCAACTTCCGCCGGTGAAGGCAGTATTGAATTCCTTGGCAAAACACGGTATCAACTTCCAGGTGTACGACAACGTCCGCGTGGAGCCAACAGACCACAGGTACTTGTGCCTGCCTTTCCCTTGGAGCACACTGACTGCCCCTTTGAGCACTCCTGTGTTTGCCATCTATACACTGGTCTTAATATTTATCCTTTTTTGTTTTTTTCCCCACGTGCTGCTTTTCTCCTGGATGACTGGAAACTCTTCCTTGTTTTCCAAGCTTCCTGGATGCCATTGCCTTTGCGAAAAGGGGAGAGTTTGACGCCTATGTGGCCGTGGGAGGTGGGTCCGTAATGGACACCTGCAAAGCTGCCAACCTCTACGCATCCAGCCCGACGTCCGACTTCTTGGACTTTGTCAACGCTCCTATTGGGAAAGGGAAGCCTGTCACGGTGCCCCTTAAGCCACTCATTGCAGGTACAGGGCTGGCTGGGAGAAGGCGACTCCTTCCACGCTTCCTGTAGGTGACAGCTCAGCTCAGATCGGTTTGCCATGACCTTTTCAACTTCCTTGGAGCTTATATTTTCTCCAGTTGTATTCAGCAACAATTGCCATGGAAGGCAGATCACCGACTTGTCAGCAGTTTAACTGAGTTTGACTTCTTTTACCGGGTAAAGAGATTAATGCTGGGAGCTTCTCTTTGACCTTCTGGCTTCAGATCTAGTAATGAGATCTAGTAATTGGCTTCAAGGATACCTCTGAGATTTCCTAGATCCTTTATTTTTTGATTGCCTTATTACTGCATTTATTTATTTATTTATTGTTATGCATTATTATTGCATATTATGTATATTGCAATTATATACCCCTTATTATTTCTTATCATCTCCTTTCTTCTTCTTAAGTTCCTACAACAGCTGGAACTGGAAGTGAAACTACTGGTGTTGCCATTTTTGACTTCAAAGAACTAAAAGTGAAAACTGGTGAGAATTTCTGCCTGTCACTTAAGACAACCTTTTCCAAGGTCTTCACTATTTCCCTACCTTGAAAGAAAGGGATACCACAGCCACTGCAGGTGTCGTTTCATTCAACTCAGCTACCACTGACAAATTTGAAGAACTTAAAGGTTTCTTCCTTGAGTTAAATTTAAAACATATTAACATGATGAAATACTTGTGTAATACACTGTATTATAGTTTGAAGAAAAAACAGGAAACTGAAATCTTTCAAGTCTTTAAATGGCAGAAAATGTTAATTGGAAAGGAAACTTCTACTTTCTTTCAGGGTCAACCAACTGTTACTTATTTCCTCTATATTTTCCTTTATGTTTTTAAGCCTTATGATTCTTTGTTGTATAATTGCAACCAAATGTTCCCTTTCCTGACTTTTGAAACTTCAGGCCCGAGATTCTGGGCAAGTGAGGGACACTGTCTTCCTTTGACCTTTCCATCCCTGGAAAATAAGGATTAAGGCTAAAATGTCATCTCAAGCTTCACAGCTATTTTGAGGTTTTGCTTCCTCATGTTGTGTGGATTTTGTGCCCCAGACAGACTACAAAGTTGGGGACAAATGGGTTACCAAGGACTTCTGACAATGGCTTCAAGTTTTCCACACTGTGTATAGTTAATCATTTTCTCCCTCTCCCCTTCTCAGCTGCATCAGTCTCTCTCTCAGAGCTGTCCTTATACCTCTTAAATGCAACATGAAGGTAGAGTTATTATGGATGCAATTACCAATAGCACTTAATTCTAGAAACAGTCCCATCTTTTTCATTGTTCCCAGGAGACATAAATTAAAGAGTAATGTTGCAGATGCCCCTTAGCACTGAAGTTTTGGAGGCACAGGCTGCTCAGGGAGGATCACAGAGCGACTTTGCCTGGTGTGATCCACTCCAGGCAGCGGTGCCAAATCCCACCATTCTCTCACCATGAGACTTGGAAGGACAGACACTTACACCAAAAGACTTAGATATTTCTTACTCCTCCTCCTCTTCCTTTCCACTGCTTTTATCTTCATAGCTTCAAGTCACTTTCCTCCATTATTTTTACATATTGGAGCATTATGCTTTTTTGTCCTATTTCGATAACTTGTCCCATTTAATTCACTTGTTTGCCTCACTTGCATGTTGCAGGCATCGCTTCAAGAGCCATCAAGCCCATCCTGGGCATCGTTGATCCTTTACACACCTTGTCCATGCCGGAGCGAATCGTGGCCAACACTGGCTTTGATGTGCTTTGGTGAGTGTGCTCTGCAGGCTGCCACTTGGCTTTAATACAGTTATATTTTTACTACCATGGTTGTAGAATAATGACCTTTCTTCTCTCTTACTGTTCTTTTTATGGTGATCTCAGTTATACCTTCCTCTTACTTTATTACACTTACCTACCCCCCTGCAAATGAAATCATTCAGGTATTTTCATGTCTGTGCAGTGTGCAGGACAAGCCATTTGCTTCTAGGGGGTTGGGTGTTGGGGAAGAGAGTCTAGTTGTCAGTTCTCAGCAACCACAGACTTAATGACTAAGCTGTGACAACATTTAGCATGTGTGACAGAGCAGGGAATAAAGAAGGATTTTCTAGTAAAAGCAATAGCGTGTCAACAGAACTTTGGGAGGGCTGGTGGAACTGGCAAGTTTTAGCCCAGTTTCAATACCTTTCAGAACCTCTCTCATAATATGATTTTCGCTTGTCATTACATTTTCTTCTGCTTTAAAATTCATATTTTAACTGCACAAAATGCATGGAAGTTTCTATTCTCAGAGTCAAAGCTCCTTTACTTTTGTATGTTGTATTTATTAAAGTAAGATATATGCAGTGAAACTTGTGATTTCTCAAGCTTAGTGAATTATCCCAAACCACAATCCTGTATGGAATTTAGCATTTATCTACAAATTCAAATGCCTTGTCTGTACTTTTGCACATAGGAATGATGTGCACTTTTGTACATAGGAATGTAGTCATGTAAGCTGTGCTGTGCTTTATGGTAGCCAGAGTTATAAATTTCTTCACTTTAAATTTCACTGAGCTTAAGTATCACACAGCAGATTTTTAGGGGTCAATACCTTTGAAAGAGAAGTGGCTTACTATGCTTATACTGCTAGAGCTGTTAAGGTTTCCATCCTACAGAAAGGAAAAGCACCCACTGCAGACTCACAGCACGCTGGAGTGAAGAGCATTACCAACCAAGATGCCAGTTTATCCATCTAACTTGGGGACTGGCCCGAGATGAAGGACTGTGACCATGTTTGGGCTGTGGGTTTCTTGGAGATCTAGGCATGCTGCAGGTGTCCATGCAGCTTCTCCTGGGTCTCTGTGAGATTACATTTCTAATTTTAGCATCAAAAGTAAGAGGAACCTGGATTCAAACACAGCAGCGTTCTTCCACTTAATTCCCTTTTCATCTTTCTTTTAGTCATGCTCTGGAGTCGTACACTGCTCTTCCTTACAAGATGCGCAGCCCCTGCCCTTCAAATCCAATCAATCGACCAGCCTACCAAGGCAGCAACCCCATCAGTGATGTCTGGGCTCTCCACGCTCTGCGCATCGTAGCTAAATATTTGAAGAGGTAACAGGTCTTAAGAGCCATTCCTCCTCTCAGGATGTTCAGTCTTCAGTGTTCACAGAGAAATGCCTAGAACTTGACATTTGAGACTGTAAAAGAGCAAGTTATTATATTAGAACTTCATTTTGTACCTCAAATTTCACTTGAATAAAACCAGAAAAATAGAGCAAATAGAACTGGAATTAGGCTTAGGTTTTCAATGTTGTGAGGTAGCTTTTTTAATGCCCCTGAGGATCTATTTCAGAAGCCCTCAGTTAAAGCATTTTGAGTAGCTCAGTTAATGTGAGAGCAGCACTCATATACTTTGCAAAAATCCTCTTTCTGTAACAGTAAAAGGAAATATGTGATGAACTGAACTAAATGCTGCTGGTGTCACTTCCCTGACTTGCAGTGTAAAGGGAAATACACAAATTGTAGATAAACCCATCAAAAAGATGACTACACTCACTTGTGAATATGTAAAATCATATGCTTATTGAAAATGAGTCCATAACTCAGAAGCCTTACGTTTAGATTAGTTTGGACTTAGTTGGGAACTAGATTTGATCTTAAAGTTTTAGCCTATAGGTGGCATTCATATATTGTATGAGTATCTATTAATGCTCAGCATTTTTAATGAAGTTTATACAGTACTTATCTAGTCAGAAGAGTTTTTTATTGTTCCCGTAGGCTGAAATCCATTCATTAGACTTTTCTTGCATATTGTCAGATAATACCAGCCTGCTGGTGTGCAGGCAAGCAGGGAACCCTCCCTCCTTCATTCACAGAAGTTGCAATCCAGACCAGCGTCTAATGAGGTGATAAAAAGAGCTCAGACCTTCACATGGGTTTACCCAAGCTCCATAGCAGAACTGTTTAAACCAGTGGTGAATATGCCTAATTCCATTCTGCTAATCAATTTTTGAAAAACTGAGAGAAAATCCACCCTTCAGTGAACTATGTCAGTGGAATCAGGATCTCTTTGAAGTGGCCCTGATGCAGGAGTTGATCTTCTTGCCAACATTTTTTTCTCAACTTACTCTGAAGATTTTTACATATGAGTCCACACACGAGCCCTTTCTCCCCACCCTGAGCTGCCAGTCCCTGTGTGAGTTAACCAGTAGTGTTGTCTCCACCGTGCACAGAGCCATCAGAAACCCTGAAGACCGTGAGGCGAGAGCTAACATGCACCTGGCAAGTGCTTTTGCTGGCATTGGCTTTGGCAATGCTGGTGTTCATCTCTGGTGAGTACCGAAGAACCTTAACCCCCTTCGCTCAGCACCTTCTCCTACAGCCTGTTTCCCTGTAGCCTGCCTTGTAATGCACATTATCACAGAGGCCTTATGTGATAATTTACACTTTATTATATTTGTTATGTGATATTATGTGACACATTTATTATGTGATCATTTACAGAATGAAGATTCTGCGCTCTAGCTTGCTATGACTCAAAACTACTCATTAAAAAAAGCAAAACGTGCATTTACCTTCCTTAATGATAAGAAGAACAAAAAGAATTAGGGAAAAAATCATGGGCTGTAGAAATGTTGCATTCCATCAGCTGTTCTACAGTCACACTGCTCAGAGCTGCTCTTGTGCCCTTCCTGAACTGAAGCAATTGACAGTGTCTGTCTGCAATGTAGGCAGTTAGCAACCTTAGGCAAGCTGTAATTAATATTTTAAGGAAGTTGAGTTTTGTGTGTGTGAAAATCACAGAGAAGCAAATCATAAGCCTGAATTATGTAAAAAGTTATTGGCAGTAAATCTCTTTGGAGGATTGTTTTTCCTTGCACAAATCCACTCTACTTACACTTCCAGCCTGAGGTTTCTTTCACTTGGTGGGATCAGGCAGGGATGCCCTGGTGCTTCTCATGACCTGTCCACGTTACTGCAGTATCTGAGCATCTTTCAGCCTTTTTGGACTAGGATAACTGCACCCTTGCAAAGCAAGGAGGTGCTTGGTTTTGCTGTTTCTACAGGTAGGTCCTGTGGTGCAGAGGGTGAGGGATATCCATACCATATCTGTATGTAAACTCATTGGAGTGTCTGCATGAGAGAGGTGCACACAGAAGACTGGCAGCACAAGGGCTTGAGCACAAGTCTTGTGATGAGCTGCACATTTGCCCTAACCACATTCTCTCTCCTCTCTGTTCCAGCCATGGAATGTCTTACCCTATTTCTGGTTTGGTGAAAACTTATAAAGCAAAGGATTATAATGTGGATCACTCTTTAGTGGTAAAACTTGGTTTATCTTTCTTTTTCCACACCGTACACTTCAATTCTTCACTATGTCACATTAATGAGCATGCAAGCACATTGGTTAGGTGGTAAGTAGCTATCCTGCTGATGTGTGTTGATGCTCTTCTCTTCCCCAGCCACATGGCCTGTCCGTGGTGCTGACATCCCCAGCAGTGTTTGCTTTCACAGCACAGATCAACCCCGAGCGACACTTGGAAGCTGCAGAGATACTAGGTAGGAATCTCTGCTGCTACGACTTGGTATGGGAAAAGAAGCTCTTCCCAAATTGTCCTTTGGGGAGAAAAGGAATGTGTGCAAACAGTTGTAATTATTTCTGCAGGGGTTTTAATTTTAAAAACACATACTGGTTCTGGAGTCTGATAAGCTGCATACGCAGAGTGCAAATGGAGGTTTGATGTCTAATGCTGTCTTGTGATACTATGTGATGACACGTGCTTAAAGGTGTGAGCTTGAGAAATCTGCTTAACTAGCAAACGTTCACGTCGGATTTAACCGTATTGTGAATCTGTCTTATGAGTTAGGAGAGAATAGTGGTGATTGACATCGCTCTTGGTGCTTTATGGGTAGAACTGGATATACGGATATATGGATAAAACACTTAAAAGCGTGTGTATCTGTTAGCTAAAAGGAAGCATTTTGCCCTACAGTCTCCCTGCTGTTGCAGAGAATTTATACACAGCAATAGTCTAGATTGACCCTGCTCCTTTCCTGAGGCACATAATTCCCATGGCTCCCAGCCTTTCTGCTGCTCTAAGCTTGTTTGGAGGCACTGGGATATTAATCACCTGTGGTGAGGGAGAGTGTGGACTGACTCTTCTATGGATGCATCTCTAATGGCACAGAATTGGATTAATGAAGAAAGAGGCCTCTTCTGCTGCTTGGTAGAGTACAAGTAAATGCTGCAACAAGCAGCATGTTTAAAGAGGATCTTTTGGAACAGTGTTCCAAAAGCTAAGCTGTGGAACCCAAGGCCTCCTAGGGAGAGGCTACTCCTTCATTGCATGACTGCATGTGAGCTAATGTATTTGTTACCAAAGGGCAGCTCTTCTGCCCGCTCTGGGCTTTGTCTTGGAGATAAACTGCTGCTAATACCCATGCTCATTGTCTTCAGTACCTGCACACAATGATCCAGATGAGTTACAAATTAAAACACAGGCGGTTCCATCTCCATGTGAGGAAGAACATCTTCCCTGTGAGGGTGCCAGAGCCCTGGAACAGGCTGCCCAGGGAGGCTGTGGAGTCTCCTTCTCTGGAGGTCTTTCTAACCCACTTGGATGCCTCCCTGTGTCCCGTGCTCTGGGTGTCCCTGCTGGAGCAGGAGGTTGCATTAGATGATCTCTAGAGGTCCCTTCCAACCTCAACCATTCTGTGATTCTGTGTGACTTCCCAGTATAACTCATCTCAAAGCAGGGTAGGTTTCAAGACCAGGACTTCTGAATGGGCAATGAAAGCACCACTGCCATATTAAAGAGGATTTAAAATAGTGTCATCAGAGAAAATATATTTCAGGAAAACCTAGATTATATTAAAATCATTGGTTATGAAATTTGATCAGTTTTCTTCCTAAGTATGCAGTTCTGCCTACAGTCAGAATACAAAACCACAAACCTAGATGGAATCATACACTAAGCTAGCCAATTTCTGTGTTTCTACAGTAATAATTCAAATTCAGCTCAAAAAAGTGGACTAAGAAAATGCAGGATAGCTGCCCAGCCCAGCATATCTGGAGAATTTGAACCCTAGCTTCTTGATTTAAAAACAAGTATTTAAATCCTAAATCCTCTAGGTTTTACTGTGTGAACTGCTGTGAGGAAATTCTCTAATCTGAAAGCCTCACTTAATTTGCTCAATAGAAATTTCAATTGTGTTACTGTCTTTCTTGCTAGAAAGGGGTTCAGCTGAAACCATGTCCTGTGGAAATGAGTTGGTTAGCTCCCATGTGAGGTGTTTACTTTTGATTTCGGTGCAGAGTCCAACTGACTGCTGTAGCGGGTTCAAATCTGTCACGCTGCCAAACGCCCTGACTGAGAAGGTATTTTATGACATGGAGCAGATTAGTAAACAGTTCTGCCGTGTGTATGTGCAGCTGTGAATTTCAGCACAGCTCGAACAAACTTAATATCTCCCTTGGTGGATTCTTAACCAGTTGAAGAAGGGGTGTGTGTGTGGCCAGACATTTCAGAAGTGCTGTCAAAGATCAATGTAGTCTCTAGGCTGTGCAAAAATAAAAGCACTACAGCTTGGGCAGAGCTTGCCCCTCGGCTGCACTGTCCTTCTTCCCTTCCTCCTTTTCCCTTTCTCCTTCGCTGCCTGAAGTTACTCAGTTGCCTTCATATTCCAGCTACTTCACAGCGAAACCCGGGATAAATTTAGACTGCATGGCATAATCCCAATAGCCTGGGATTTCATACTAGGCTCTTTAGTATTTTTCTGAGACTCTCTGCCACAGAAAATTGCCACTCTTATTACCCAAACTTCTGGCCCATGGATCACAGGAAACATTTTTCCTGTAGCTGACTTGTGCTCTTACTCATCTCTCGGTGTGGCATTCGCACCCAGCATTGTTCAGGGGTAACATCATTGGAGTTATGCAGAGAACAAATTTGGCTCAGCTTGTTTGGAAAGAAACAGTCCAGAGGGAAGTTATGTCTTCTATTTCTACATTTTTTAAATTAAGTTCTTTACAAATGGGAAGCAACTATTCTGTAAGAAACACTGATAAACTTTCATTATATATCACTTGCTTTAATTGCTGCTTGGTGGATGTTTTCAAGATATCCAGTCTTCCTCTTCAGTCCTATGTTATCCTACACACCAGCATTAATTTCAGGTTTTACTTACCCCCTCTACCACTGCCCTGCTACCTTTTTTCTCCTCACCCTACATCCTCTTGTCCTTTGAACAAAAATAGAAAATTGTCCCCTCACTGGTTTTCATGTCCTCTAGATGTCAGCAAACTCAAGGCCTAAAAACAAGTTGGCATTTGGCACGTTGTCCATAGAAATAAATGCCACTGGCATTCATGTGCTGGCCTCCTTCCTCCCCGCAGTCAGGCAGACTGAAAAGTGCTGCTTCTCCATGTAAGCACAGGGAGAAGAAGTCAACTCCACGTGGCTGCTTGGCCTTCTGGCAGCAGCTACTTGCCTTTCCTGCCCTTGTCTCCTTCCACCTTTTACAAATTACTCCAGCTGTAAAATGAAGACTGAGGCCTCTCTTTAATTCGCGTAGCTTTTAGAGCGGTGGTAACTGTTATGTATGGATATGTATTCAGCTGATATTATGATTAAATTAAGTCCAGAGCAGGCTTCCTCCTCTGCCTCCGCCCTACAGTCACGGCATTATGTCTTATTTTAGGAGCTGACATCCGCACGGCCAGAACCAAAGATGCGGGGCTGATTTTGGCAGACACGCTCCGGAAATTCCTGTTTGATCTGGATGTTGATGATGGCTTAGCTGCAATCGGTTACTCTAAAGCAGACATCCCTGCACTAGTCAAAGGCACTCTGCCTCAGGTAAGGCACAACGTAAAGCCGCTGCTCTTTTCAAAAAGGACTGATTTTTAATGAACACGAGTGTTTCTTTTCAAGCAAAGTGATTTCTAGCCCGACATGAAAACCATGACAGCAATTAAACTGGAGAAAATGATGGCTAGTCAACTGTTTTTTTCCTTCCTTTGTACAATTTAGGCTTTCTTTTCAGTGAAACAGAGTGCGTGCTGCAGTGCGCTCTTCACATGGATTCAGAAAGAACAGCGAGTTAATTTTTTTTAAACTTTAAATTTTTGAAAAGAGGATGTTTTTCATGTAACTTTCAATTTGGTAGATGAACCAGTTATCTCTACTGTCTCTGTTGCTTATGTATTCAGGATGGGTTACAGTTAAACCTTAATACTGAATGCTAGCTGGTTAGAATGATCAAGCTCACTTTGCATTAGACTTTTCCTCATTGAAAAGTTGCACTTTTCTTTCCAGATGGCTTTTTTGTTCCATTGACCCCCACCAGAATTTGAAATAAGGTCCCCTGGGATGATACAGATTAAACATGTAATACCCTTTATTGTTTCATTACTCACAAAGACACTGCAGAAAGGAGCACATCACATTGAAAGGAAAATCCAATATCTCCCTTGTAAAAAGACACTTCGATTCATATGCTATGGACTGTTCTATCTGCCAGGGATTTATTGCCACCAATATCAAGGGAAATAAGTGCTACAGAGAAAAAGAAAACTTTGCAGGTGAAAGGTTATTTGTTTTTCTTTTTGTAACAATACCTGTTATCATGTCTAGTTCTTCTGGTGCATAAATCTCTGAGCAACTTTTACAGAGGTTGTATTAATATTCCTGTACAACAGATCAGTGGCAAAGCACCAAAGAGACATAAGGTCCCTGAGAGTTCATCAATTAATTTCTGCATGTAAGTTGTTACAAGGCATTTTGGAGGCTTCATAGTATGTTCTTTTAAAGCAATTATTTTAGCATCGTTACGAGCACAAAATCTCATCAAGGGTATGTTTGGTATAGCATTGTTTTTAATTCTTCATCAAAAGATGTTGTAGCAGGATTTTGTTTGTTAGCTCAGATGGACTTTTAATTCATTTACTGTCCTCTTACTGCATCTGTGATTAATTGCACTGTGTAAAACAAGATGAGTTAATAGTTTTTTCAAGCCTTATTTTTGTACATAAAGTATAGCATAATGACAATGTGCTTCTTGCTGGTCCATTACCCTCAGAGATATTCCACACAGTTCAATCTTTGATATTTTTTTCTCTTCATTTTGCAGTAGGTTTTCTTTGGAATACAGCACCAACCCATTCACGTCGGCAATGCAATGTGGTATAGACTATACCACTAATAAATCTGCAGAACATATATCACAGCGTGAAATGTGGGCTGCAGGAAAACAAAAATAATCTATTTTAATTTCCAGGATTTGAGGCTGGAACTCTGTTGGGACAAATATTTATCCTTCAAGTTAAAATAGGATTTTATTTTAACTTCAATGACCGGCTTGGGGTAGAGGGGATGCCTCCATCTCAGAGAGCTTGTGCTGGCCAGCGAGGGCTCTCAATAGCCTGGAAAAGCTGCAGTCTGCCAGGGGGGTCATGTCTCTTGTCAGCCCATGTGACTGGGCAAATAACACAGTGCACAGAGGCACAAAACACTGATTTGGCCCAAGGAGTCCTAATATAAGCCTGATACTGAGTTCTTCAGCATTGAGTTATTATATCGAGTCTTGGACTTTTGAGGGGAAAAAAGGCACAAAACACATGTTTTTGTGGCAGTGCACTCTGAATTTTCCACTTGCTTTCCAGTCTGCCTAGAGGCACCTTTCCTTTGGCTAGACCTGTGCTGACCAGGGATGAGGGAAATGCCGTTTCATGGCTGCAGCTGCACCAGCAATTGGCTGGAGCTGGGCTTACACAGCACGTCTCAGGCTGCCCGTAGCTGACGCTGCTCGCGGTGGTCGTGGCCTGGGATCGGCTCCCAGCTGCCTGCCTCTCCGTGCCAGGCCAGTATTTCACATATTAAGTTGCCAGTGTGCAGTGTGAGGGCCTCTGCCTCGCTCAGGGCCCACATCCAGCTGCTCCACAGCCGCCAGCCACAGGGTGCGGAGGGAAGCGGAGCGGCAGCGGCCTTGGTCCTTGGGGTGTCTTCACTCTCCCCAGTCTTTGAGTAAAGGCTGAGGTCAACGATGGTTACACTGGTGAAGGCCCAGCAGCACATCGGCCTTGCTGGATGCGGCTCTGCCTTGGTGGTGCTTTGGCAGTGCAGAGCACTGAGGCACAGAGCTGGGGTTCACCTCAGCCAGAGGCACTTAGGCACCTCGCCACCAGTTGAATCACAGCGTCGCAACGCAGACCAACACAACGGCTCTCTACTTTGATTCCAACGTGACAGGCTGTTTATTAAGTGGTTTCACTACCATCCCCTGCCTTATCTCTTGCTCCGAGTTCAGTGCCTGGTGTAACAGGCACTGTTTTTATTCTACATGTCTCCTGCAGGTCTTGGGCATTAGAAAGATATTTTATTTTGAAAATGTTCATGGCCTAAACTCCTAGTTCCATTGCTGGCAAGTCAATTTGAAGATGGACTGTCTTCCCAGAATACTGCAGGCCAGTGTACTGGCACTGATGACTGACAAGACCCATCTATAAAGCATCTGACTTCGCAACTGAGCTGCCTTTTTGTGCACTCTGGGTGTTTAACTATAAGCTATTTAAGCTATTAAATGCTCCAAAGTACCATGCAGTTGATGCTTCAAGCTTAATATTTCAATTGCTTGATTACTCTTTCCTAGACCTTACCATTTTGTGAAGGACATTAGCACAAAGCCATGTAGTTCAGGTAAATACTTAACTATTGTTTGATTCATTTTATCAGCAACCTTCTGTAATCCAGTTTTTCTTTAATCCCACAGGAGAGAGTGACCAAACTATCACCACGTCCTCAGACAGAAGAAGATTTATCTGCCCTCTTCGAGGCTTCCATGAAGCTTTATTAGCTTAAACATTTTAATCTGAAAAGTATGTTCTTTTCTAACTAACACAAAGGTAATTTCTTATAGATATCAGGATGAATTTGTTCATAGAAAGGAACAACTTGGGTGCCTTCCGCTTCTTTTCCATTGCACACTTTCAAAAGGACAATTAATTCATCTTAACTAAGTAACACTTTGAAGTGCAAGTTTGATTGTGGATTTTTTTTGCTCAGTAGTCAATGTTATTCCTTACATAAAAAGTTGGATCAGACAATTAGCTACAGAGCAGGTTTTCCTCTGCTTCAGAGATGGTGAAAAGGGGAAACTGTTTTTCATGTGATATGCTGAAATATTTCACAAATTATGATTTTTATTCAAATTGTCTGTGATTTTGCTTCTTTTAAAAAGACATGCTATTTTACAAATAATATGGGTCATTCTTAATTGGGGAGTGGGAGTTTGCTTGTGGAAAATGTCAGCCTGCTGTACTCTCTTTCACTTTATGATGCTCTTTCAGCATCTTGCTCTAGAGCTCTGAAGAGGCTATTGCTGCAGACAACTTTCTGGTTGTTTGATTATAAAAAAGCTTACTTTTACACACATTTGGAAAAGCCTTAATAAAACTGCCTTTGGAGCTAACATTTCTTCATGTATCATCAGATAGATGTCTTTTCTTTTAAGCTTAATATGAGGCGTTCATAGGAGAAGCAAAACGAGAGTGAAGAGGTTCCAAGCCCAAGAGGACCCGCGTTACCAGCGAGACATCACCCCTCACGTGAGCCTTGTCCAACGGGAGGCCAGGGCTCCCTTTTCCAGCCATGCACTGTAGGAAGGCGCTATGGATGCTGCCCCGTGGAGCAGCTGCTCCTGCCGAGCTCCTGCTGCTGCAGTCACTGCTGCAGCCTAAGGCAGCCCCAGGCAGCTCGAGGCTAAGGCAGGAGGTTGCAGTTGGGCATCAAAATGAGCTGCAGCAGCACTGGGCTGCCCGGGCTGCCCCGAGCCCGCGGCGGCTGCTGGCTGATGTGGGAGGGAACGAGCCCGCTCCAAGCAGCTTCACTGTCAACTGAGACCAGGAAGTGGGAAAGGGAGAAATGAAATTCTAATTTTAATACTATATATTTTTTTTCATCCTAAAACTGTGCTCACAGTCTGTGTATACAATTCATTTCAAATATATTCTGCTTCGTGTTGGACTTTCTGCACCAGCTTCCCATAGCTGCCAAAAGTGAGAGCCACCACATACCCTGTGACATTTGCTGCTCTCTGCTGCAGAGGGAGCAGCTCTCCTGTCTTTGCTTGGTACTGTCCTGGAATCAGAGGCCATATGCATCCTAGATGCTGGCACTCGGTCTATTTAGTGCTCAGTTAAAGTAGATGGATTGGCACTGTTTGCAGACCAGAGGTTTTTTCCTTTTTTTAAAACATGAATTTAGTGGCCATAGGGACCTGTACCTCCAATTGCCTCCACCTTTTGTTCTCCACATTTGATTTCACAGAATCACAGAATCACAGACTGGTTGAGGTTGGAAGGGACCTCTAGAGATGATCTAAGTCCAACCCCCCAGCAAGGGTGTGTCCAGCAGGGACATCTAAAGCATGTGGCACAGGCTGCATCCAGGCAGGTTTTGAATACCTCCAGGTCTTTCAGACTCCAATTTCCATGTCCTTCTGTCCTCTAGGTGGA
>JAUBOD010000971.1:169544-186790 GCA_032353885.1 Nothura maculosa
GCTGCATAAGGACATGCTAGATACAAATGAGGTGACCGCTCATGTTGCATCACTCTTCAGGCTTCTTCATGCAAAGAGTCCTTCATTATCCAACTGGTAGATTCTCCTACCTATGCTGGGAGATGTAATATGCAATTGCAGAAAAAAAACCCTACAATTTGCAGCACTAATCCAGGAATCATGTGACAAGCTTTAATTATTGTGTTTGTTTGTCTAAAGATGGTTTACTTCATACTAAAACATTGCCTTAAATGTACAACCTACGTTGTGCTTAAAAAAACATAGCCATACACCATGCTGCTTAAAACAAGTCACCATGTTGACTTACTCCAGTAGGTTTTACAGACCATATTTGTGAATGGCACAATTACGTAGAAGGCAGATGAGCCGATCAGGTTTTCTTCCTTAGGATCCTGCAATATCTTCCTATCACTACTGGGAGACAGAGCAGGGGATGCTTTCAGCTTGGGTTCCACTTCTAGATAGTATTTCCTTTCCTGATAATCAGGAGAGAAGTATGTGCACTTTTAAACTGCAGAGCATTTATGTTCATCTATTCTTGTCTTCTATTGTGAATGTTAAGTTAGGATTAAAAAAAAAAACAAAAACAAAACAAAACGAAAATACTCTCAATCTTCTTATTCCTGTTTGGGTAAAATTTACCAACTTCCAGCCGGACACAAATCTCAATGTTATTTTTTGTCAGCTCTTCAGTTATTCCCAGACCTTTCACCTGTGCAGTGCTCAGTTTAATTTTGAGCTACTTCTGTAAACTGCCATAACAATGAGGTAAAGTTCTTGATAGCTTATCCATCGCATCATCTTTCCCCATTCAAAGTTTAAAAATAAAAAATAAAAACCATGGACTATGACAACCTCACTGTGTATTTTACACTTGCTTTTGGTCCTGCTTTTGTTGTCAGCTGCATTTCTGTGGCCCTATGATTAACCCAGGCTATTTTCTTTCCACAAAAAGACACACAGAAGTGTTTTAGAGATCAAAGTGAACAGCATGCCTATGTAGTTTTATCCCAGCTTATTTTTAAAAGGCTAACTGTGCATACATTTGAATTCATAATCCTATTCCAAAAATACCTGTGATTTATCCTTATCATATTGCCCAGCTAACAGTACGAAATAGGCTCAAGTGGCTCAGTACAGATTAGATTCACCTCTTATGCAACAGGTTATAAGATCCAGTGAGCACCATGAGGCCTGACTTGTGAAGAGCCCCATCCTCCGCATCTAGGGAATCCCTTGGCAATACTGCATATGCTGAAAATAGAAGGATACTCTCTGCTGACTTCACCAGACGAATAGCTTGTCAGAAAGGCATTCATACCTTTGCAAAGACCCAGATAAATAAGGTGTCAAGGTTCCTCATACTTACCTTACATCAATTAAAGAATCTCTACCACTTGGATTCAAAATGTCAGCATGAGAGTCTTTAGTTTTCAGTGACATGCCCTAACATAAAAACTCACTTGGGTCTCCTTAGGGCTGTGGCAGTACTGTTTGATTTAAATAAATAACTTGGCAATCTGTATGTAGCAGCGAGGGGGAAGAGAGTCCCCTTTACTTTCTAGGTGTTATATTTAATTGGGAAGGGAAAATATTCTGTTACCACTATTCAGGTTTGGTTTCTTCCTCTCACTGGATTTGGACTGTTGCCAGATCAGGAGGGAGTGACACTATGTGACATGATCTGATGTGGCACTGAAATCATCGGAGCCCTGGCACAGGCTGCCCAGAGAGGTTGTGGAGTCGCCTTCTCTGAAGACACCCCAAACCTGCCTGGATGCCGCCCTGTGCCACGTGCTCTGGGTGTCCCTGCTTGAGCAGGGGGGTTGGACCAGATGGTCTCCCTTCTGAACACAACCATTCCGTGAGTCTGCGGCTCCCCAAGCAGCTCCTGCATGGCACACCTTGGACAGCATCTCTTCCCACCTGGATTGATCGTCACCCTCTTCTTCAGCAGGTTGCACACAGTTGTGCTCCATGGTTAAACTTTGCTGGCAGGTGTTATCATCACAGCTATTTTCTAGCTAAACAGTCCAGGAAGACTGGTTCAAAATAACTTAGGAAGAGCTGAAAAGTGTAGCCCAGGGCATGTGTTCCTTCTCTTAAGGCTCATTAAGATTTCCTGTAAAACCCTAGGAATTCACAGTGCTTCATTACCCTGTCAGAGCTGCACAGATTGAAGCAGCAGGTTCCTCCTCACAAACAGGGAAGAGCTCATTGCCAGATGAAGATCCTGCAGGGAGCACATGCAGTACATGAGCAATCCCAAGCCCTGCTCTCTGTTTGGGAGTGACTCTTATCCCTGCACAGTGTCCCTTGTAGAGATACTTGTTCAAAGCTCATTTACCTGCTCAAAACTTCAACTTCTGAAGCAGTGAATATCTGCTGGTTGTTTTCAAATCTCACTTAAATTTTTACCCTTCCATTCCTCCCCTCAATATGGTGAAACAACAAATATAGTTTTTTAATGTTAAGCCTCAGCTATGATTTAAAAATATCTCAAGGTCACAGTTCTAACTAGGAAAACAATGACTCAGAACCCAAAGTACATCTTAAACAGCTCTGACGATTCAAAGGTGAGATAAAGGGTGGGATAGATTTGTTACAGCTTTTTCTATTCCTTGGTGAACCATTCGGTGTTGCTCATTGCTTTTCTACCCTTTTGAAAGCTTTAAATTCTCCCCGCGTAGCCGCCGCTGCTGCATTCGCTGCGGAAGGGACTGGGCAGCGCTGCGCTGATCTTTTGATTGGTGGGTAATGGATTTGGGTTGAGTGCTTGACAAAAGAACAATGGAGGGATAAACAATTCCAGCCCAAACCCCCATCTGTTGAGTACGGCGCCTTCGGAGGGAGCCGGGCACAGACAGATGAAGGGGGCGGCCGGGCCTGATGTTAATGACACCAGTCATACAAGCACAACATGTGGCACAATAAATCAAAACCTAATTGAACTTTTGCTTGATTATATTGCTGTCCCAGTGCCCGTTTTAAGCTCTGCACTCTTTCCTGGAACAATGTCCCCCCTATGGATTTGCTGCGCCTGCACAGCAGGAGGCTGCCCTGGGAGGTAACAAATGATACCGGGTCCTACTCATTCATTTTCTTCTGGAATAGTGACACCTTGCAAAGACCCCAAATGCTTCCGGGCTCAGGATGTGTATTTCATCAATATTTATCTTCTCAAAGAAAATCCTTCTATTAATATGACAGTAGCAGCCCATGTTTCCCAGCGCTTTCCATCTGGGACTGTTAGGGTCTTCTATAGGAGAAGACAGAGCTAATCTTTGTGTTAATTACACATGAGTAATGAAACCTCTTCAATGGACTGATATAATTTAATATCTTGAATAACTCGTCAGTATCTATCAGTTCCTAGAGTGTGCAAGCCAAAGCCTGCAAACAGGACTGCTGTCTATGGCAGCAATTTGATTATGATGAATTTGAAATGCAAAAATATGGAATTGGGCCCAAGATCCACCCAATTATGTAGGAATCCATCTACCACTGAGACACCTACTATCTCCTTGGAACGATTAAAGTGTCAAGGGAATCTGTCTTACATTCTCTTCTCTAGATATCTGCACTGAAACTGTACATTGAAATGTTCAGCATTTAGGCACTGATTTATGAACTCAAAAGCTGAAGAACCAAATGCTTTCCCTAATACACCTGTGTTCAGCTCTTCATTATATGGGAGGAGCAACTTTTCCTTATAAATGTGTTGAAACACACAAAAGCAGCAAAGCAACTTATATAAAAAGATCTTTGCAGTACTTCTGTGAGCTTGTATATGCCCACACATCAGCTGCACAGAACAGATTTTAATTGTTAGTCATTTATTGCAGAAGATTCTCCAAACTGGTTAAAAAAGAAAAAAAGAGAGAAGTAAAATAAAATGCTGCTATCTGAGTAGAGGCTTAAGTAACAGCTAAATTAAATCTTTGCATTAATAGTCTTCATACAAAGGCAGATGGGAGCAGAAAATGTTGCAATGAAGAATATGGAATGAGATGAGATCACAGCATCGGTCTGTCCTTTGTAGATCTGGACAATGATCACAGAGCCAGATTGGATTAGTGAAACCTATTTACCAGAAGTTCAGAGCACTTGCATGAAGCTGGAAGGCAGGCAGCGGAGAGAGGCGGAAAATGCATCAGATTTACAGCTGCAGCGATGAAAATTTAGAAGTTTTCACCACCGTGATTTCATCTAAATGTGAGTACATGCAAACGGGAATAACAGAAACGGTGTCGCCTCTTAGATGGACAGAATATTTTATCGTTAGAGCAGTCTCTGAGGGGACACGCTTCTCTGTGTGCTGTGCCGTGCTGTACCGTGCTGTGCTGTGCCGGCAGCTCAGGGCTCCTTTCTGGAGCTGCTCCGTGCAGGTGCCTCGACATTGGGCTCTGTAAAATCTTTGCAAGGCAAAATTGGGAGATCTGGAATCCCCGTTCATGTACCTATGAGGTAACTGCTAAAAGTGACAGCTTGCAACTGCATGGCCATTCTGTGCAAAAGAAAGGGAAATGAAGTTCTGTGAGCAGTCGGCAGCTCGGATGAACTGGGTGAGCTGCCTGAATGTTGAATTTAAGGATGCTGGCTCAATAAGTGGAACATTTCCAAAGCCATGCCCTGGCAATGAATGCATCATTAACATTAATTGCTTGTAATGAAGAGTAAGCACCGGACAAAGCCCAGTCTGCATGCATTTGATTGAACAGATTAGTTTAAACTCAATAGCTGCATATTTCAGCAGCAACAAGGAGAAAGCAGGTAAATTTATGGAAAACAAATAGTGGGGTTAGATCAGATCTTTTCTTGGAAGCTGCAAGCACTCAGCTGCTTAATTTCAGAATATAAGTGGAAATGACAGCATGGACCATTGTTGTAATTGTTTTGTTGCCGGAGATCCTTTCGCTGGCAAATCCAGGGACATCATCAGCAACAGCTCATTCTTTCCTTCCTGCTCCCACCCCGCTCGTGCTCCCATCATTGTAGAAAATGATGTTTGCAGGGTCTTCCCCGCAGCCCCACTGTTTGCACTGCTGCCTTTGTGTTCCTGAGCGAGGGGGTCACTTACGCCTAGCTCCATGATTCACTCTGCTTTCAATGGCTATTCAAGTAGCCGCGTGTTTGCTGGTGCTGTGACTTCCCTTTCATGCCATTCCTTTCTTCAGCCCATGTAAGCCACTCGCCACTTAAACTGGCTGATGACAGGCAGGGGTTTGGCCTGTGGATCGTGCATGCCCTGAAAGCGTGCACGCTGACTGCTGCTGGGTGCCCTTACGTGTTATTTGTTGTGGTACCTGCACAGCAGTATTCCCCACTATGAGGAAAAGATAAAATCTATGCAGCTCATGCTGTGAGCATACATGATAAATGCATGAAATGCCGGAGAGATATGAAAGTGACTCCTTATTTCATAAAAGTTTTCTGCACTTGGGCTTAATTAGTGCTTTGCTTGTGAGCAATTAAATTACTCCTCCTTACTCAGTGAAATTCCAGAAGGAATAGTGGTTGCAAAGGCTTCCAAAGCAAGTTACCACATATTCATAGGAAAAAAAGAAAATATCTGCGTTAGATCTGTCTGGTTCTCATCCTGCACTCATCCTGAATCAAAATCTAAAGCTTCCCATGCAGGAGAAGGCTATGGGATCCTTGAGGATATCATCCCGTTCAAAGCAGAGAGAAATCAAGCTGACAGCTCAGCACACTCCCTGGCTGCACACACAGACAACTTGTTTGGGAAGAGTTAAGAGTGCAGCACCCAAGCCCTTCAGTGGGCCCTTAGCAGGGAATTTGGGCAGGATATCACCTCCTGTGCTCCCCTTCTTAACAGAGGCTAAGCAAAGGGCAACACTTCTGCCCCCCTGCCCCCATCTTTTGGGGGCCAAATGCTCAGTACATAACTTTTTTATCAGAGATGATGGCCTGATTTTCAGTGACAGTTGCAGTTACTGAATATCTCAGAAAATCAGACCTCTTCCTTAAGGATCCTAAATTGGGAATCTAGAGTCTGGATCCACAAAAGGGTTTGAATGGTAAGCAACCTTAGTCAAAAGCTTGGAGCCTCCAAATGGCAAGCTCCAATTCCCACTTTGCCTATACTTCCCCCACTGGAATTGTCAAAATGCCTGAACTTTGGCTCCTTAACGTGTCCGGTCACCGCCCCATCAAACGGTGATGCTTCCCACCAGTCCTCCGTGCCCGTGTTCCCTGCCCGCTCCACCTGCAGGGCCCGCTGAGGCAACATGGAGGCCACAGCTTTGCCAGACACGGCAACGTGTTCAACTTCCCCGTCCTGTTGTTCCCATTTATACACTCAGCTTAGCTGTGAGGGTTTCTCTCTGAAAAGTCCTGTCCTGGAAGGAAAGTTCCAGCTAGGATCAGCAGGAATATTAATACTGGATAACCAGGCATGGATAACTTCCATGCTAGCGCAAGGGAGACATGACAGTTACAAGGCACTGCTGCCATTATACTGTGTTGTTACTGCTGGCAGCAAAGGAGAAGCTGGGTGGGATGGAGGAGAGGGGCCAATTTTAAAGTGCAAAGAGTGAGAAGATACAACCAGAGTTTTTCAGTCCAGTTTCAAGTCAAATTGAAACAAAAATTATTGACACCACCTTTGCTTTGTCTGAAAAGGCCCACTCCCCTCCATGTGAGTGGAGGTTCAGTTTGATCACAAACTTTGCTTATGGTTCCGCTATCTTGTGCTGGTGATTCTGTTTTGCTTATGATTGTGGTGTCTTAAGGGTTTAAAAATAAAAGTGGAAGCAAACTCCATGCAAAATGTCTCATCAAGTTAGAGCACTGAATGAGTCATTTTGAGGGGTTTAACAAATAAAAATACCAGACTTACTGCAAAAGTTTTGCTTTGGACAGAATGCAGCAAACCTGAAATTACTTTACTAGGCTGTTTGGGCTTGCTAAGAAGGTCTGTATATCTAGATGAAAGGTTAGGCCTCTTTAAAGTTAATGCATATGCTAGTCGTGTTTGTAGCTGCATGGAGAGAAAAGTTAATTTCTCTGAAAGAAAGTGCTGTTGTGCTAGGCCTTGGCAGGTAAGTGGTCTCATCAAAAACTGTTGAACAGAAGGGATTCCTCCTGGAAGCCTATGGCAGAAATGCGGACACTTTGGCATGGCTGTTGCCCTGTACCAATGGATACCTATGGATGTCTGCATTGCGTAGCTAGAAGGCAGTCGGTCTCTGAGATGTCATGAAGAGTGAGGACATCCTCCTGGATGGATGGATAAAGCACTTCTAAAAGTGCTTTACCTTGAATCCTCCTCACACCTTTCCTCCCCACCTCACCTCTTGCCCAGCCCCAGAGCACTCTCATGCAGAATACATCTTTTAGAGACGTGTAGCATATAATGTAGCACAGCCTCAGCAGCCCCAAGCGATGAAAAGTCTCTTAAGTAAGTTGCTTAAAGCCCTGACGTGAGGCTGCACCGCGGGGTCAGCAGAAGAGCCAGGTGTTGAAGCCTCAGGAACCTCCTGAGCGTTGGCCTGGCCTGCCCAAGCTGCCGGCAGTGCCAGCTTCTCCATGGGGGAAATACAGGCACTCCGGCTCCCTCTCTGGGATCAGAGCATCTGCTTTCCTCACACGGACATCCCCTGGTGTGTTGAGGCCATGTTTGTTACCAGGTCCCCTCCCGAAATAAGCTCTCCTGCAGCGGGCCCACTGAACGGGTGTAGGCCCTGGTCTCTTACCTCACATCCAATGGAGATTGCCTCCTCCTGCTCCCAATGGGCAAAAACCACCAGCATTTCAGCGGGCACTGCTTTGGAAGCCGCTGTACAGGTCCCTCTGCCTCAGCTGGGCCCTGACCATGTTTCTGCTTTCTCCCACAGCGTGTAGTCCTGCCCGAAGACGAGCCAAAACTTCACAGCACATCCTAGCGAAGAGCGTAAGAAACCCCCTGTCTCCTCCTGTTCTCCTCTCTTTCTCTCCCACTGTCTTGCTCTTTTTCTTTGTTTTTCTTTTAATTCTACTTGGCTAAATTGATGGTTAAAGATACTATGGGCAAATAGGAAGCAGATCTTTTGGGGCTGGGGCAACAAAGTGGAATTGGTCTGATGTGAGGAGCGTGGTGGCAAACAGAAAAGGGAGTTTCCACAAAGTTACGGATATTTAGTGGAAAAATTAGCTTTGAGATTCTCCCCCAAAGAATGCTGTTTTTCCAGGCAGAGCTAGTCAAATAAATGGCTTCTCCACACAGGTCATCTGAGGGATCCGCAGCCGTAATTCATATTCTTAAAGCATGAATAACAGTGCCAGAGGGGCTGGTGGGACGGAAAAGCAAATGAAGCAGACGTCCATATGTGCAGTACTGGGTTAACCAAGGAGGTGGTAGCACATTCCCTAGGGAACATTCTCTCTACATGGTTTTCCTTTTTCCCACTTGCTGGATCCCACTTCCCAAGGGAAGTATGTAGCAGCGCTATACTTAGGTAGAGCTAAGAAAATCAAGAAGGCCCTGCAGACAGCATCCCATTAGCGTGGGAGTACCAGCCATAAGGAACAGCCTGCAGATCCAGCTAGGGAAATAAGGAAGGCTTTCAAACCAAAACAGGCTGCACAGACAGCTCTTAGCTGCACTGTGCCTTTCCCTCTTTCAGCATGATGCATCTACTTGTGGCTCATGTGAAATTATTCAAATAAGTTGCATGTGCTGGAACACACAAGCTTCTGAGGAAGCTGCAATCACCAGTTTCTAGACCCACACAGAAGTAGCAGAATGATTACTTATTTTTCACTTTTACTTCTGCATCTGCTGTTGGTGCTGTGGAAATGCCTGAGCTAACCTGAGATCTTCTGCTCTGGTAATTGCAGTGGATGCACAAGTTTAATCCGAGACTAGGGCAAAAATAGCAAGCAACGTGGACATCTGCCAGTTTGTTGGTTTTTTTTTCTTTTTTTTTCATAGCAGAATCTCTAAAGCCATGTAGCATTAAGTGATTTAGCAGTGAAATGACTGACTGTGAGAGGTAACATCCATCAAATCCAGGAATCCACCCCAGAAGCACAGTCATGACAGTGGGCGGGTGAAAAAAAAAGAAGACTTTGTTTTTTAAAATAAACATTTGCTGAATATTCTTATTTGCAGTTCCTATTGCCCTATTAAGAGTTATTTCTAGTGAAAGCACATCCTTTGCTTCCCTTCCCATGTTCTCCCATCCCCAAATCCTTTGATGAGAACTTTTAAAAAGAGTCTGGACACCAGGACCTGACTGCCTTGAAGAAAAACAGCAAAAACCATCATATTTGTTAGTGCTGCCATGTTAACAGTCAGATAAACATTAGATCATCAAGAAGAGCTTAGCTCAAAAAATGTCATTTCCTCTTCTAAAAACACTTTAAGTCCCTAAGATTCAGAGTTTTACCAAAAGCTAGATATTTAATTGCAATTTTTTTGATCGTTGGTTTGATAGAGGCATTCTGGTTGCAGGAGCACCCAGCGAGTTGCTGCAGTGACCTCTGGGCTCCAGGGCTGTATGGGCTTTGTGTGTCCCCCGCGTTTGCCTTAGCTGATTTTGGGGAGGTGCTGTCACCTGCACACACGAGAGCTGCTGGGCCCTGCAAGCAGAATGAGGCAGCCGAGGGACTTAGAGGTTTCAGAAGCAGCAATTATCTAGAGAGCAGCTTGGTAATTCCACTTACTTTGGATGACTCTGCCACTCACACAGATTTAAAATTTCTGTTGCATTTAGAAAAGAAAAGTGACTTCAAGCTGATCCTTGTGCCTTACCCTAGGTGCCCGAGAGAAACGTCAGCTCAGGTTTAAATCAACACTGTGCTACACCAGGTTTAGTTTCCTGACCTAGAAAAGTCTTTGTGTATTACAGTAATGCGTGAGGCAGCCAGAGTCGCAGTGAAATCTCACTGGGAGAAGAGAAACTCAGAGAACTACTGCCAAGTGCAGCAAACAAACATGCTAACTGAGAATGTGCCATAGTGTCTGTGTTGTTGTGTCTCACTGTAATGGAAAATGGCAGGGTAACCTATTTATATTGATGCCTTTGAAGGCCTCTGACACGCTGGGTAACACATGTAAACAAGAAACCTTAAAAGCACACATGATGGGGCCAAGTAATTCCTGCTATTAATGCAGTTAAAATTCTGCTTACTCCACTTGTCCCTGCCCCACAAACAATTTAATTTTTTTTTAGTTTAAATTAAATTTATTCTTGGCAATATGCAGGCAGATTGCTAAGTTTCAAGTCAGCGGTGGTTTACACTGATAAAACAAGCGCCTTGCAAGATGACAGCCAGCATCATATAAAGTGTCCCCTCCATGACCAAGTGAAAGCAGGGAACTCGGGTTCCTTGCAGGTGAGCAGCAGAGGGCTGCAGACATCTTGTGGGGCCCAGTGTGACCAAGAGCACCAGGCAGGTCTCCAGAGCCCATGAGGAGAGCTGGCCTTGTCGCACGCCCTGATTGCCACAGAAGCCCAGCACACGAGGTCAGCCTGAGGCAGAGGGGCTGCCATGGAAGGCCTTGCCAGCCACAGCCTCTGGCCCCGCTTGCCCACAGGGGAGGAGGGCGTCTCTGCTGGTGTCCCTGCAGTGATGGGCACTTGTCCCTCCGGCAGGTGGTCACCATAAGGCGCACGCCAGGCCACAGCTCCATGCCAGGGCACAGGAGGCTGTGACAGGCGAGGAGCTGTGGGGAGGGCCAGGAACCAGCCCTGGAAACAGCCCTGGAGCCGGCCCAGCAGCTTGGAGGCAGCCATCCCCAGCTAGACAAGCAGCATCATGGGGCCTCCCAGCACGGCCTCCCCCGGCATTGTGCTCCTTCCCAAGTTGTCCCCGCGATGCCGAGGCTCCGCTCTCCTGCTGCAGCACCAAACATCCGCTCAACAGAGCTGGGCCCCGCTCACTGGCGCTCCCGAGCACATGCTTTATCTTCAGGACGGTGGCAACCCCGTTGACTTTTAACACTTGGCATGTTCTCAAGCAGCTTGTGGATGGGGTTAACCTCATCAACAGGGACGGGGTTAAGCTGTATGCCCAAATCCACCAAAGGCAAAGCAAGCCCCTCACCTCTTGGGTTACACTATGGCGGCCTCAGCAGCTCCCACCGCTAGTGGTTTTGCCCCTTGCTGTTGGGTCTCAGAAGTCAGCACCTGCTCTGGGTCCTGCTGGTCAGCAGGAACTCTGCAGTCCCCTCCGGACCTCTGAGGGTACAGGGAATGAAATCAAAAAAGTAAAAAGTGATCTTGTTTGAGTTTTCCTTTTTTTTGGGGGGGGGGGAAAGGGAGAACTACACTTTCACATGCACTTATAAATCTGTGTAAAATTCTATGTACACAGAATATTGCAGATTAATGGCAAACTGAATTCAGATGTCTTTAAAGAGAATGAATAACTTTGTGAAGGTGCTAACTTGAACGCTGTCTTAAGTTTTAACATTGACTGCATCCTCAAAGCAGAAGGTGTATTAGGAGATAAAAGTAAGGCTTCTACTATGTCAATAACAGGCTAGTTGATTGCTGAGTTTTCATCTCAGCCATGGGATGAAATATCTGCATTTACATATTGACAGGTACATGACAACTATTAGTCATCAATAAGATGCAAGTAAGTGTTTTCACTTGTTCTTCCAACATAAAATGACACAAAATATATGGTGCAGCCAACATTAATTGTTACTCTAAAGCACTTTTTTTGAATTTGCCTATTGCAATAACCAGCTTATCTATTGCTAAGCCTAACTGTATCACTTGACAAATATTTATTTTACAAGTTAGGTCTTTTATGTTAACAGCAGATATAGCCAAATAAAGTTATTCCTAGCTAAGCTATACTAACATTAAATTTCTTCTTATTTGCAATCACTGTCCCACGCCACTGAAAAGTTGCTGGGAGAGTAAAACTGCATTATTTGGAGCATCTTATTAATTGCTGTCCAGCATTGAGTCTAACTGAGAGGATGCTGATAGCCAGTGTTTTGAGCCCTGCTTAGCTAAGATACGGTTCATGGCAGGAATATAGCCCAGCCACCTGCATCCTGCTCACCGTCCTGTGCTGTGCCTTCCTCACGACTGGAGAATATGCATGGAGTTTCTAGGCAAGGAACTGCCAGCCGAGTTTGCCCTTCCACTGCATGCTTCTGTCTTTATAATGCTCCTCTTTACGTTGCTCGAAATGATTTTTGCTGGCAAAAGGCCACATTTAATAAGCAGTCTTCTAGGTTTGAGGCATCCTGAAATATGCGCATTGCACTAGATGCCCACAGAACATTTCTTGGCAGAGCACTGCAGAGAATAAATGCCAGTACAAAATCAACTGAAACAGTATCAAAAGTTGCCCTATGTCTTGGGTTCCTCACTGGTTTGGCTTGTTGGCTTCTTCAATTTGTATTGTGTTTCTCAGTATGGCACTAAGGAAGAATTTAAGAAACAAAGTAGGAAATCGGCTTCCCTGCTGTCAGGACTTTAATCTTCCTGATCCAACTGCTCCTGCACCACCCTGGATAATAGTCACCAATAGACCCATCTGCTTTGGACCTCACATGCCTCAAGTGTTCAAATACACAGCTCCTGGTGGGTCTGTAGGGGCTAATTTTTATGAAAATTGAAGTCTAGGAGCAGAATTCTGCATCATCTTGTATTCTGTGAAATCCTTTGCCAGGTGTAGAAGGCAAACGAGTCCAAAAGACTCGAGTCATTCACATTGCTGCAGTGCAACTGACTGCCCAAAATGTGATACAACAAGAAATTAAATTTCAGCTGTCTCAGAGTGGGCATCCAAAATCCGTAGATTTATAAAGGGCCACACTTCAGCTTCTTGAAGAAAACACAGAAAGGTACAATTCAATTAGTTGGGTCCCAGAGAAAATATGTTTATTGTTTCCTGGTATTTTTATACTCCTCATGAACAGAGTCAGGAGCAGAGCTAAACCAAGCCCCCAGATCTCAGCCAGCCGCCAGCATCCCCTTTCCAAGCCCATGAAACGTGTCCAGATGAGGACACGTCCCTGTTAGAGGCGGCTCCAAGGTGACTCGCGGCTCGGCCTGGAGCCACCGCAGAGCCCTGGGAGCGCGAGCGCCACGGGCGGCCTCTCCTCTTTCCGCAGGTGATAGCGGTAGCTGATTGCCGGCCCCACCGGACAGAGCAGCCGCAGCCCCACCACGGCGACCTCCTCCACGTGCTCTATGGGGAGGACGAGGTGCGGGGCTTGGGCCGCCTGCAGCAGGGCCCCTGCCCGCCCAGGGGCACCGCCAAGCGCAGTAAGTCCTTCACAAACTCCTGTATTTCTTAGCTTTCTTCTTCTCACTTTTTCCAAGTCTGTCCTCTTAGGCACTGCAGTCCCTCAGTTTGCATGGAAGCAGGCGTTAGGTTATGTATCCAAAGGGTTCATCCTTGCTTAAAATGGCCAGCGATTACCAGGAGACACTGACTGTGGTGTCGCCTAGCTCTGCTCAAGAGGGAACCAATAACACAGAGGGGATCTGATCAATATGTCTAACTACCTGAAGGGTTAAGGTAGGAAGGAAGGGGCCAGAGTCTTCCCAGCGGTGGCCAATGATAGGACAAGGGGCAATGAGTCTAAGTTGAAACACAGGAAGTTTCATCTCCATATGAGGAAGAAGTTCTGTCTTGTGAAGGTGCCAGAGCCCTGGCAGAGGCTGCCCAGGGAGGCTGTGGAGTCTCCTTCTCTGGAGGTCTTCAGAACCTGCCTGGATGCCGCCCTGTGCCCCGTGCTCTGGGTGTCCCAGCTGGAGCAGGGGGGTGGGACTGCATGTTCTCTAGAGGTCCTGACCTCAGCCATGCAGTGATTCTGTGATTCCTTTATCCTGTCACATACTTTCCCTTCCCAAAAGTTTGGAATATGGTGCAGATGGAGATGAAGAAAGAGTTGCTTATGACTGAGTTTGCCTGACTCATGTCATTACATAAGGTCTCTGTTCAGTCAGATTTTGCCAGAACATCACTCTTTGGGATGAACTTTCAGATTCAGGGTGTTAACCTTGGATCTGATTGATTGTGTTTTTTAAGTAAGTCACACTAGATCAGCATATTTTTGAGAATGCATCAAGGATAAATAGAACTTGCCAGTGAATGAACAAGCAAATTAATAAACATAACTGAGCTGGTCACATAGTTCCTTCAGATCTGATGCCTTATGTTTGAAGGGAAGAAGCTGGAGCAGGGCCATGAAATCTGGCAAGGGACGGATTTTCTTTTTATCAAAAATACATCTTTTTGCTCGGCCTGTGAAAAAACACCCAGATACAACCAAGTTTGAAGCCACTGAAAAAAAAAAAGCCCTCCCTCCATCCGTTTGGCACATGCTTGGCAGAGCTGTGGGAAGTTTCTCTCTTTAGGAGTTGTGAAATGTGTCGAGCAGATTGTGCTGGTGAATGAGCGTGTTCTCCCCGCCGCCAGGCTGCGGCGGCACCGCGCACGAGCCCTCTGATCTGCACCCGCAGCAGGCAGGAGCAGAGCCCAGGAAACGAGGAAGGGGAACACTGGGCTGCGGACCATAAGGGAAGAGCTAAAACTGGGATGGGAGCCAAGACATGGCTGAACAAAGAGCCAAATGGCCGAGGGGTGGAGGGGGGAACGGGGAGGCAGCGCCTGGTGCAGGCTGGGGCCAGCAGGGCTGGGGGGACTTCTGCTTCTGGGACAACTTCTCATTCTGCAGGACGTTCTGACGCGCTGATTCTCAGTGTTTGTGCAGGTGAGGACCTCAGCGATCACCAGTACAGAAACACCCATGGAAAGATTAATAGTCCTGTCCTCAGAGAAGGGTTTGCTGTGGAGAAAATAAGCATAGGGGCATGCAGTGAACAGGAAAAAAAAAAGGAAACAGAAAAGGATGAATAACTACCCTCTGAGTGAACACCATCCATATGGTGCACTGAATGAAGCAGAAAGTCTGTGGAAAAATAGTTTGTGGTCACAATTAGGGACTGAATCATAATGTCGAGATGCCTGGGGCTAAAATAACCTTGCTTCAATTCTGCTGTTTCATAACTTCTAAGTGCCTGGCTTTACAAATTTAATACTTTAAAGCGAGAAGAGTAGCAGTGCTTATAAATATTTGTATGGGAATAAAGATAAGTCTCTTTTCACGTCACACTACAGCTTCAGGTTTCAGAACTCATGCACCAACAAGCACCTATACAAAGAATGAGGTGCAATGAAAGAGCCTAGATGGGCAGTTTCTCCAGCTGCTTCTGAGCCAGAAGGGAAGCCAGTGTCGTCTGCTACAAAGTGAGGTATTTTTTGACAAATGAGGACATTTGTCCCAGGATTTGCATGATCTTTTCTAATTCATCCCTATGCTGCTGTGAGCTCCACATAAAGTTCAGCCTTAAAAGACGTCCTTCAGCTTCCTCACTGGAACCAGGTCCACCTGTAGCATTCCCTGTGTCTCCTTCATAGCTAAGCCCTGTTGAGTATTACACAGATCTCATACTCAATACAAGCACAGGTTGAAATTTGGGCAGTAGCAATAACATTTAAACTTTGAAAAGAGGTGAAAAATACAGGGACAAGAGCTAAGATGAGAGCTTCAACAAGCTTATTGCTGGCATTAGAAACCCAGTAGGCACAAGGACAGTCAAGCTCAACCTAAGTGCAGCAGAAGGCCAGGATGGAGGAGCAGGAAATTCCTGACTGAGCTCAAACACGAGAGTGGCGTTTTGATAAGCGGATAAATCAATTAAAGAACAAGGACACACTGGAGGAAAGACTGATAAAAGCAATGCAAAATAGATAAAAATGTGCACATTTGCTCACTGCTCAGAGCCACCTGCTAAATACTTTTAGTACCTGAAAGTATATGAGAGTACATTTAGTACATGAGAGAATACATTCACTTACTTGAAAACTGTTTTTAAAACAGCAGAAAACTGAAAGTGGCCAGGAACAGGGGAAAAGAAAGCAACAACAACAAAACTAAACCAAAACCTTGAGCTAGCAGGAACGTCAGGAAGCATTTAAGTGTGAGCATGGACATTTGTGTTGGGAAGCTAATGTGCAGGTTTGAGGGCAGCAGAGAAAGGGGCCATTCAGCCACATGCACCCTGTCATTTCAAAAGTCGAGGTCTGCTTCGATCTAACAGCCAGGTAGGTTTTTCAGAAATACTCGAGAAATTACAAAATCACTTTTCTGACATCCCAACAGATGGTCACAATGAAGAAAACTTCTTGTATTTTTGCAATAAATTCACCTATCCTGTGAAGCCTAGTGGGACTGCAATCCAAATCTTATCTCTTACCATATCTTGATGCACGAAAGCATACTTTAATACAAGCTGTGCCAGGGCAGCAGCTACTGATATGATGATGTTTCTTATGCTTTGCAGTGGGAATTTGTGAACAAGAGTCATCCAAGTCCTGCAATCACCAGTCGGAGAGAAAATCTTCAGTAAGTAAATACAGTTAAACCAGCTACTAGCACTGTCTGATTCGTTTTAAATCCTAATACCTGTCCATGTGCTGCATATTACCAATGTGTCAGTCTGTGGCAGTACTTAAGGGAATTTCTCGTGCTTCACTAAAGCTTTGAGACGTTATTGATGCCAAAGGGTCCTGGCACAGGACTGCTGCTCCTCCGGGAACGGTGGCAGCTGGCAGGACTTAACCTCCTTTTCTCAAAGAATGTCCCACATTAGGAAGAAATATCTTCCTCAAAAATAGAACAAACAAAATAATTCACATTTTTCCAGCACATTATCATGAAAAAAAAAAAGCATCTCAGATCAATCAAATACATGCATAAAAGGTGAAGGAGTAAATCATCATATAAAATTAAAATTTCATTTTTGTAATGGAGAGGCAAAAATACTTTGCTAGGAAAGACTCCGCTTTATTAAAATGTTTTCTTTTCCACCTTTTGTGTGTATACATATAAAATATGAAAGTCATCACATTAAATAAAAACTTGATTTTCAAAGCAGAAATAGCCCTTTGAAAAGTTTCTTACTCACACCAGACTGCTGTAGAATCTGAACAGCTTCAGATGCTCTTTTAGATGGTTACAATATAGTAGTTAGCCAGGCTGTGCTCAAGGAAAACAACTGTGTGATATTGAAGGACGGTTCAAATCAGCAGTGTTCAGTGTAATTAAACTAATCCTGGCTACCTGCAGTTAAGCTGGCTGATCTTCAAAGCATATTTGCAAAAGCAGTTTCAAGCATCTTTTACTGCTCTAGGATACTTACAGAGCACTGAAAAGTATCCAGCCTGATATCTTAATCCCA
>JAUBOD010000971.1:239291-249372 GCA_032353885.1 Nothura maculosa
CACTCCACCCAGCTTGGTGTCATCTGCAAACTTGCTCAGGGTGCACTCCGTGCCCTCGTCCAGGTCACTGATGAACAGGCTGAACAGCACTGGGTCTTGTACTGACCCCCTGGGGGACACCTCTGGCCACAGGCCTCCAACTATCCAGAGCCTCTGAGCTCAATCGACCTCCCTGTCCACTCATCTAACCACACTTCTGGAGCTTCCCTATGAGGATGTTATAGGAGACAGTGTTGAAAGCCTTGCTGAAGTGAATGTAGACAACATCCACCGCTCTCCCACCATCCATCCACCCTGTCATCCCATCACAGAAGGCTATCAGGTTGGTCAAACATGACTTCCCTTTGGTGAATCCATGCAACTACTCCTGATCACCTTCTCCTTGCCATGCCCACAAATGTTCTCTTGGATGAGCTGCTCCATCCCCTTTGCAGGGACGGAGGTGAGGCTGACCGGCCTGTAGTTTCCTTCCTAGCTCCTCTCTCTTGCCCTTTTTGAAGACTGGAGGGATGTTGGTTTCTTCCAGTCCTCCGGCACCAACCCTGTTCTCCATGACCTCTCAAACATGATGGAGAGAGGCTGAGCAATAACCTCCATTGGTTCCCTCAGCACTCTTGGGTGCATCCCATCTGGGCCCATAGATTTATGGGTGCCCAGTTTGCCTAAATAATCGCTAAGCCAATACTCCTTGATCACTGGAAAGTCTTCTTCTCTCCCATTTCTCTCTCCTGTCTCTGGGCTCTGTAGGTCATGGGGACCAGCCTTAGCAATAGAGAGAGAAACAAAGAAGGCATTTAGTAACTCTGCCTTCTCTGCATCCTCTGTCACCAAGGCATCCTCCCTGTTCTGTAGTGGATTAAATGGGGAGGGTGCCTTTATGCTTAAAACACACAGTGCCCTGGAATAATATATCTGCCAAGAAACACTAGATGCATGAACTTCAGTTTAATGCTGTAAAGTACACATACAACCAGAATAGGTCCTATGATTTCCACTCTGTTTGACCTTCTCAGTAAAAAAAAAAAAAAAAATAGTCTATTTGACTTATTGAAGCTGTTTGTATAGATCAGAAGTTTAAATGGAGATACACAGCTGTAGAGGCTATTTCAGAAACAAAATATTTAAGATTAATCAATTAGTTTGATCCACTAGCTCCAGAAAAGGCCCTGAGAGAGCATAAGGAGCTAAACAGTATTATGAAAATGAAAAATATATCATGGTAATAAAATTAGATATTTATGGTTGTGATAAGAGTGACTCAACATTGATTTATAGCTTTAAAGATTCCAAAACAGAAATTAAAGAAAAAAAATACCTGTAGTTTTCTTCATTATGCTGTAGAACACTCCACCTTGCTGAAACAACTGAGGAAGCCCCTTTGCATAAGACCAAACATCTTCTCCTGTAAAAATCAAACACAATCATTAAACAGTCCTAGCTTAACATAATAAACAACATCTGAAAGTGTAATTCCCTAAAATAAAAGTCGAATTCTCCCTGTCTCACATGCACTTAAGAATTTAAATTTGTACTGAAAAATTAATGGAAACGGAGCCCTGAGCCTTTGAGAAACTTCCCCCAGGACATCTCATAGCCTGTGGTCACAGATCCAAGAGGATTTAGTACCAAGGTTCTCCATTTGCCTTGCTCCAAGCTGCGGCTGCTGCCTCTTTGCCAGGCTGTACACACGGGTTTCCTATGGAGAGCAGACTCTGTCTCTGGAGACAGTCAGCCCAGGCTCACACTGCTGCCCATGCTACTGTGATCTGGGTATCCAGACTGCAGCAGGAACAGCAGAAACCTGGCGTGATAACGACAGGATGCAGACAGCCTAACACAGCACCTGCCAAATGAGTCAAGCTCCCCCTTTTTATGCCTCTTACCTGCCGTGTGGAAGCAACATGTGATAGAGCTGTGGACAAAAATACTGGCACTTCCAGTCTCATACAAAAATAATTATTGGGCATGTGAACTGTCAAAAACAAAGTTGTTTTCCCCTCTCTCCATGCAAAATTCAGGGGAAAATACGAGAACAGATACTGTACCCTTCTTAAGGGCATTATATCTCAGCAGACGGCTCTCCATTTCCTATTAAAACTTGGACAACATAAATCATCGACTGAAAAAAACAGATTAACTGGGTGCATTTACTACTTATAGAGATAACTGTAGTGTGTGAGCACTATTTGCTACCTGTAGGAGCAAAATTTAAAAGTTACTTTTAATAGCTTCCACAGAGGGAATATCCTGCGCACCTAAGGCCTGGCTGCCCATCCCAGGAGGTGCCTGCAGCTCCTGCCCATGCCAGGGAGCTCTGCACACACTACCCTGTGCTCCCAAAGCCCTTCCAGCCCCAATCCAGCGTTCCTGGCAGGAAAAGGGCCCTGCAGGCTCCCTGTCCCTCCATGCCCCCAACTCCGTCTGCTCCAGGGCTTATTTCATTGCCCACTCTCCTCCCTGCATCAGAAGTTTCAGCTTTCTTCAAATCTCTATAAAGCTCCTTTGACAACTTTTGCCTCCCATTTTTCCATTCCCATTATTCTCGGCAGCTCTGTCGCTCTGGGAGAGGAGCAGTTCAGGGTAGATCTTGTACAATAGATGCTATTAATGGCAGCGAGTGCTTTTTCCCCATGTATAATCAACCACAGGGATGATGTGCACAGTGAAGGTGATCTAAGCAACGCACACAAAAACCGTCTGGAAGGGGCTCTGCATCCCTCCTCCCTACACCACCTTCCCCCACTTCCCATGACTTTCATCCCAGTAAATGCCCACAAACATCTGAAACGGTTCCAAAAAATAGAAATGATTACACATAAACTTCAGAAGACTGCCAAAAAGCTGAGTTTAAGGATTTGCCAAATGAAACGGCTTACATCAGAATACCTTTTTTGTCATTCTTTCTTTCTAAAATGGAGAGCTAGGTCCCTCTAAAATCTTCACATAAGAATACAAAAGATACTCCATAGGCAATTCCTACAGGCAAAATCCACTTCTTCACCTGTACAGGAGCCAAGGATGCACTCTATGGGCTAAGGAGGGAGCTGAAGAAGAGCAAAGAGTCAGCTGGGGGAGAGCAGGGGGCAGAAGGAGACTCAGCAGCAAGAACTTGACTCCAATGCACCTTTACAAAACAAGCACAAGTAACCCGGCATTTCATGCTAGTAAAGTGCAACAATGACACTATATATATATGTATTTATGTTTATTTTATATATATATATATATATATATATATATAAAAATCATGTAGCTATTTCTGCTGTTTAACATTTTAAGTCCTCTCTATCACATACCCCAAATCTCCATGATCGCAGTTCATTTTCATCTGTGAGAAAAGTCTTAGGTTTCACTTCTGTTTTTTTCACCAAGTTCTACTGAGTTTCATTTACCGAGTTCTATTGAGTTTCATTTCCTTCTGCTGACACACTGGGTGCAACCCTACCTAGATTGATATTATCAGGAGGCCTTTATGACTTTATGCTTTTCCCATTACTAACAGACAGTCTGAAAATGCTCATTTTGCTATCAGAATAAAGGAGATTTTACTATTTTGAAGGCCTAAATTGCACACAAAATAAAATATCTTAACAGTGTTCAACAACTGGTGTTATCAACATGTAAGCCATATAGTAAGGCAGGGCATAAAATAAAATATTCTGCATCAACTGGCCTAGATAAAACGTTATTAAATCCAGATTAAATAGACTGCTGCCCTGATGCCTTAGTGCAGTTTAAAGTAGATAAATGCCATATCACTATTTAAACAAACAATTACATATTAAGAAAACTGCATTAATTATTTTGTTAAATTACTTTTAATTATTTTCATGATCATGTATTTATCTGAATATTATCATGTATTTGGCTGAACAGCTGCAAGAAAAAACATATTGGTTCCGTTCTGTGGCATTTTTGACTACAGAAGTTACAACTAAAGAGCTAGGCAGTACATCCCTTGGGAAACAGTTAAAAACGATATGTCCCTTCTACAGAAATACCCGACTTCATTTGTTAATATTTTTTTGACTTCTTCATGCTTTTCTCTAAGGGCAATGCATTTTGCCTTCAGACACTGCAGGAGAGGAGCCCTGCGAGATCGGGTTCATTTTGACGTCCCCATGTTCTGGTTTATCCCCCCCTCAGAGGGAACGGGCCAAGCACCGCGGGGTCAGGCTGCTGTGTCCAACAGGGACTCGCTGTCTAGGGAGAGCACCCGGATAACAAACCGGCTGCTACCAGGTTTCCTTTTCTCCCACGATCCCCTGAAGAAGGAAGTCTCATCTTTTGACTTCACCCTTGCTATTAAATCAGGAGCTCCTCTCCAGCTCCCCCTGGCCCCACTTAGGCTCCCTGATGCCCACAGAATCCAGGTAACTGCCATGCTCATTCCAGACTCCTAGAGTGCTGCATTTAAGAGTCCATTTGTATCCAACGGGTTCCCTTCTCCACCACAGGAGAGGCACCGCCATTTCGCAGGTTAACGGCATTCCCTATGGAATTCTCAATGGAAAGATTCCCTGTTGCTGCAGGCAGGATGTTTCAAGCCCTGTCCCAGAGCAGCATCTTTGTTTAGACAGCCTTTTGTGCCCCACTAACAAGGATAACACAGCAACAGGAAAGTATGGAGAGCCGGGCTTACCGAACAAAAGCATCGGCCGCTGGAACTAACACACGCTACGCAGCTTGGATAAGGAGCTCCCACGCTGGGACACCACGGGAAAACCAGCTACAGTGGGACATTCCCAGCGGGAGCAGCTCAACTGCCTTTGAAACTGAGGCAGTTTTGTTTCCCTTTGGGTTTTACTATTGTTTTGTTTTCCTAGGATGGGAATAAGGCATTTACGGGTCACAAGCCAAATGATGTGATAATCTAGTCAGACTGTAGGTAGTGGCAGATTATATGGAGTATTTGTAGTATCAATTGATACATTTAGTTTAAATATGGCTATTTCGATCTCAGGTGTACTGACAAATTCACTGATGCAAAATTATCTTAAAGCAGCTTCATACTTGTAGCCAAAGTACAAGTAGCCAAAGTGGTTCTCTTTTTTTTGCATTAGTGTAATTAAACCTGTTTTGAAATATGATGTTTTAAGTAAGCTAATATAATTTTTTTTTAAAACATTTCCTTATATAACCCTGTATTTTGAGAAAAAAACTTTCATAAAAGTTTCACATAATACATATATATGTCTAAAATTGAAGACCATGGTATCATATGTCACTGGGTTGACTTACTGAGATAACTGGAAAAGAGGAATTCTATTAACTGAACTAGGAAAGGAGAGCAAGTTCCATCTGCAGGAGCCCCGCTATGAAAGGGGCCTTCAAGCATGTGGACAGAGCAGCTACAGATCTGCCAAGACAAACGGCCACTATGCTCAGAAAAAAAGAAATCTTGTCTGGTCCAGGCAGCATCTTTCCTCCACACGCTCCAGCATTGTTAGCAGAGCATTTAAAGCTACAGCAAGTGCATGCAGGATAAAAAAAACTCTAAAAGCTTTGCAAATCTGTGCTTTAACGGCATGGAAATATAGTTAAGAAACCTTTTTTTTTTCCCAGGGTTAAACATAGCACCTCGAGGCAGCCTTAACCCTCACAATTCTTCTATTTTCAACAGCCTCCAGAGAAACTGCAAAGATTTACTCAGTTCCTTAAAATTTATTTCTCCATTGACAACTGCAAGTAGTCAACTGCCTAGTTTTTTCCTCAAGTATCTTAAAAGGAAAATACAGCCCTGATGAGAAAAGTGACTATGTCAGGATAGCATTTCATTCTGTAGCAGCATAATTGGTTGCAACTGGTTGGTTTAGCCATAGCTTCCACTTTACTTCTATTAGTAATGCAAAACAGGTACAGCCAGAGAAGGGTGAGGTAAATGCTCTGTTAACCTGTGCTTCAAAAGCAGCATCTCCCAACAATGAGAGTCAAACAAAAACTGATCCTTGAATCCTGGATGAGCTCAGGATTTATAAGTACTTGAAAACCTTAGGAACTATAATGCAGAAATCACCAAAATACTTTTAAAGCACTTCAAGGGTTTCTTGTTTGTTTTTGTATGATTGTTTTTAAGCCAGTAACCATACTTCAAGAATAGTCCTGCAAACAGAAAAAAATCTATTAGTTTTCATTTTAAAATTAAAAGAACTTTTAAACCAAACCTTTCCCTAAACTTTTGGACTGTAGCAGAAATGCCAGTATGCTGAGGTGGCCAGTGCTTCAGCGTGCTATCTTGCAAGAGATATGGGAGGAAACAATCAGGCCTGGAGAAAAACCCAAGTTCTGCATTATGAACCTCTGGTAAATCATTCTGCAATTATGTAATTGTTGTGTTTCTAGAAATCACGTGCTTTATCCTACCAAATCCCTCAGGCAAAACTGAGAACTCCCACAAAAAATCTCTACGCATTACCATTCACTTGCTCATAGAGCCAGATACCAACATATCATATCAATTAGCTCTATCATAACTAGTGCCCTGCCTCCTGTGAGTAAGCAGTAAGAATTGTGAAACTTGATGACTAGGAGAAGATGATTTCAGGGTAGCACACTGATAAATTCTAGGAAACAAACAAACAAACAAATGCACAGGGAAGCTCTCAGTTGTCAGTCACCAGGTTAATGCATTTAGTTATCCGAAGACCCTGGAGTACAAATGCAGGCCCAAGTCTCCCATATCCAAACATAAAAATAAAAAAAATCAAAGGCAATAAAACACAAAGCAGCTGGGAAAAGTCTCTTCTTGAATGAGTAACAACATTTCAGATTTACATGGCCATTTACAACCTGCTATGCTTGGGGTTCAGGTATGTTGTAGCTGTTTTCAGTTTCTCCTCTGCGTTTATTCCAAAATACTCTTCTTCACAGGGTCTTAAAAAGACCTGGTGTTTGTTGAGACCTGGTGAGAAGGGGGATGATGCCCTTCTCAGGCCCGCACTGAGCGTGTGTCCTGGAACTGGAGGGACAGGCAGGAAGCCAGGGAGCTCAGAGCTCACACACACATCAGGTGTGAGGAGCTGCATGGGAGGCTGCAGAAACGAGTAATGAACAGAGAGGGGAGAGGTGGATGCAAAAACTCCCCAGAGAAATTACTGAAGAGAGGCCTTCACAGAAATGAAAGAGCAAAAATCTCACACGCACATTTAAAAAGGCACAAATACAACAACTCACCAGTGGCTTGTTGCCTGCCCTAACAGAGGAACACTGAAACTACCCCTTGCTGTGTTTAAGGCAAAGACACGAGATGTACACAACTACAGTTTCTAAGCTTGTATCTTCTACTTAAAGCAGACAACTCAAAAATACAACGCGACGTTATCCTTACCCATCAGTGTTGCTAGCAGACACAGGGAATACATCTCCTTATCGACTTGCTCCTGCAGCTCCTTCGAGGAGATCTTGCTGGGGAGCGCGGCGTCCTCGTGCTTGGCGCCGTGGGCCGAGCGCACCGCCGCCGCCTGGCCGCCCTCGTCTTTGCCCTTCAGGATTTCGACAGCAACTCTGTCCCCGTGCTGCAAAGGAACGGGCTCGTTTTCCATGCCCTCTTTGGGGGGCAGAAGCTCTTTCGGAGGAAAGCCATAGCGAATGCACTGCAAATAGGGAGGAATGTTAAATTCTTTAGCTATGCTTTCCTGTAGTTCCAAGTATGTGGTCGTGCACTTGAGGGTAAGCATCGACTGCCTCCCATCACTTGTTGTTATCCGAATTTTCTTTTCCTTTGTAGAAGTTGGAGAATAAGGGGTTTTTGTCGGGGTAGCGGGGGCAGACGACGGCCCGTCTCGCCCAGCCCCAGGAGAAACAGTCCTAGGCTGCCCCTTGGGATCTTGTTTCAATTTCTCACTTTTCCGTTTCTGCATTACAGAAGCCTGCTCTGCTATGTTCTGCTGAATAGTTCTTTCAGTTTTACTCATGTTTAGCTCCTCCTTGTGCAAAGTTTTTGTCTTCTGCCCGGTGAGAATAATTTTGGTTGGAAGCTGCGCCTCCAGCTCCGGCCCCGGCGGCACGTCGTCGGCTCTGCGCGCGTGGGCCCCGTCGATGTTCACGGGGGTGTAATCGTCGGGGTTCTTCTTGGCCGTTTGGTGCAATATCGTGTTGACGACTTTCTGCACGAGGATCTCGCTGCCAAACTCCCCCGGGAAGTGCTTGGTCACCAGCTTCATGGCAACGTCGTACACGTTGCTGTTCAGCGCCGCGTCGCTCTCGTACTGGAACCAATAGACCGTCTCCCTCACCACTCTTCCGCCCCACTCCAGAGTTATGGGAAAAGCTTCGGGGAGGTTATCGTACTCTTTCCCTTCCCAGTAGTGTTTGAACCCACAGCCACATTTGCCCCCTGCAGATCTCGTGTTAGTTCTGTCTCCATCCAAATACGAGACCGACCCGTCCTCCCGGACGCGACGCACCAGGTTGCTGTGGCACCAGTTGCAGGCAGTCAGGCTGCTCAGGCCGTAGTCGGGCACCAGCACGTCCTTGGCGGGGTTGTAGGAGCACACCAGGCTGTTCAAGGGGAAGCTGTAGTTCTTGTCAGGCCTCAGCTGGCCGTGGGTGCTTTTGGCCAGGTTGTAGAGCTTTCCGCCGGGGGCCAGCCACTCTGGCGGGACGTGGTGCTCCGACAGGGCGCCGCACACGAGACACCTATGGAGGCGGTTGTCCGTCACCGCCTTCTTGGCGGCCGCAGTCACCTCCTCGGGCTGGACTCCTATCACCCCGGTCCTTCGGTAGAAATACTGGTGCACGTCGGCCACGAGACTGGGGTGAATGCCGTGTTTGCTCATGAAAACCTCCTCCATCGCAGCCACGAGCCTCAGGAGGTACTTATCTTGCAGGCTTCTGTCTCCGCCGATGACACAGCCCCCGTCGTCCTCCAACTTGATGTACTTCTTGATGAGGTCCTGAGGGACTCCCCAGGCTTTAGGGAGCAGCTTCCTAGGCAGTTTCGGTAAAGCAGCACCTTTTATCCCAACTAGGGGAATATAATGGTTTCGTCCTGAGCTACTCCACGCAATGCAGATGGGTTTGTTCAGCATGCCGTCCTTCCCCATGCATTTTTCGAGAGGTATGAGCCCAGGAAGGAATGTCGCTGAATAATCTCCGGAGCTCCGCATGCCGCTCAACGAATCCAGCAGGATGATGGGCCGGTGGAGCACGTTGGCCAGCCCGAAGATGTGGATGTTCCTCAGGCCCATTGGCACCCCTTCTGGGGGAACAAACAAGGGGTCGCACTCGTTGATGATGTCCTCCCACTCGGCGGCGTCAATGAAATCGTGGAAGAGGGCCTTGTAGTGGCTCAGATTCTCCTCAAAGTGCTTCTTGAGGTTCTCCCGCAGCGCGTGCCAGAAGAGCTCGCGGCCGACGAGCGCGCGCGAGACCGCGTGCACCAGGCAGTGCCCGTCGCCGTCCACGTGCACGGGAATGAGGCACTCCTGGCTGTTGTTGGCCTTCTTGATGTCCTCCAGCGTGTCGTGCAGGTAGAGGAGGCTGCCGGAGCGGTCCTTGCCGTAGCCGATGGTCTCCACGTGCTCGGGCTCGATGAGGAAGGCGCGGTCGCCCAGCAGGGAGCAGTCGAAGATGTCGCCCTGGTTCATCTCGGTGAGGAGCTTGGCCTTGCCCGTCTGCTTATCCATGCCGTAGCGCGCCAGGATGGGCGCCAGCAGCTTGCAGTGGTAGTTGGAGAGGCCCATGACTTTGACGAGCTCGGCGGTGCGGCGCGGCGGCCCGGCGCCGCTCACGCCCAGCAGGGCGCTGCGCAGCAGGTTGTGCAGCACCAGGTCGGGGTCGGTGACCTCCTCGACGGCCAGGAGCTGCCGCTGCTCGTGCCGCTGCCCGCAGTCCGTGCACTCGATGCTGCCGCCGCCCTGCGGCCCGTGCGCCGGGAAGAAGAGGCGCGCCTGGCATTTGGGCTCGGGGCACGTGCCCGAGAAGATGCGGCGCTCCCGCTTCTTGGCGGCGCCCGCCGGCGCCGGCGGCGGCTGCTGCTGCGGAGACGGCGGCGGCGGCGGCGGCGGCTGCGGCTGCTGCTGAGGCTGGGACCTGGCGCCGCGCTCCGCCGCCCCCCCGCGCCGCGCCGCCCTCACACGCG
>JAUBOD010000971.1:249466-263933 GCA_032353885.1 Nothura maculosa
CCGCTTACTGCCTCTCCGCTGCCGGAGCCGTTGCCCGCAACGCAACGGCCTCGCGCCGGCGCGCAGGCGCGGCGCCGCGCGGGCGCGCGGGAGGTGTAGTCCCCTGACCCCGCGCCGGCCGGGCTGGCAGCGCGGCGAGGACTACAAGGGCCGTGAGCCCGCGCGGCACGGGGAGGGCGCGGGGGCGGGGCCGCCGGCGCTGCCGCGCCGCGCTGCCGGGAGTTGCAGTCTCGCCCCGGGTGGGCCGCGCAGGAAGGGAGCCGGCAGGGACACACTTAGCGGCTTCGCGAGCGCCTGTTGCGCTTCCCGCGGACGCGCAGGGACACGCGCGAGCCGCGCTCGGCCCGGGCAGCGGCCGCGCGCGCCCAGCGGAACGAACGCGCGGCCCCCGTGGGGCCAGGCCCGGCCGCCCCCGTGGCTCCCGGCGGAGCTGCGGCCGTGGGATGATGCTGCGGATACGGGATGCCGGGATGAGGCCGCGCAGGGCCAGGCTCTGGAGCGGGATGAGCAGCCCCCGCCACCCCTCCCGAATCCCGCCGCTCCCGGGCGCCGCTCCAGGCAGGGCTATCGGCTCCGGGTGCTGCCGCCTGCCTGGTGCTGATAGCGGCCATGGCGCGGGGCCTGCGCAGAGCCACCAGGCCCTTCACGGACCATGGTGGAGCGAGCGGCCGCCCTCGCCGGCCCCCGTGTCCTTCCTGGTCTCTCCAAACCATTCCCGATCCCTCCAAACCATTCCCGATGGTGACTTGGCCTTTAATGAGCGGAGGCCAAGCGGAGCTGCTGGAGGCAGGACAGGTTATGTCCTCCCCATCCCGCATCCCAGTTCCGCCAAACAAATAGTCCGTGTCAACGTCCCGAGGCTTCATCCTGTACTCCACAGGTCTGCGTTTAGACTAAATAAAGTTAATAGCAAATGTGCTTGGTACATACTCTCCAATGCAAAGAGTGGCTTTTGTTTTCATCAATCCATGAAAAGTAATTTATGCGGGTGACATTTAAGTGACAAAGACTCAGATGATTAATACACACAGAAAAATCCCGCTTGTCGGCCTTATCGCAGACTCGCCACAGGGTGAAAAATAAGAGGGTTTCAGGCCTGGCCCTATGACAGGCTGAGCACTTCTGCCTCCCGATGAGCTGTGTCTGCTCATTACATCCCAGCCACGATAATTTGACCTGCATAGTAAAATATACATATATATATATCATTTTTTACTATGCTGTATGTATATATGTGTGCCTGGATGTGTGTATATTGGTATTCCACAGTTTTTTATCTGATCTCTCAAAATCTGCACCCTTAAAAAGTTTGAAGAGAAAACAGTGAAAATTATGAGACAGACTTTCATTCTTGCCTTCTATTCTGCCTCTCTTCTGGTTGTTATCTGTGTGTGTGACAGTATGGCAGCAGCATCACAAGCGATATAGTTTTGCCAATGTGCTTCATACTTAAGAATAAATATGCTGTCTGTAACCATTCATTAGTCTTACCTCCTTCAGAAGCAGCAAAAACACAGTAAGAAACACAGAGAAGGTCCACAAATAGTGGACTCTGCCCACTGAGGAAACTGTAGAGCAGCTATTGAGTATGGAGTGGGCACCAGATGGTGACGATCCTCACCTAAAGTTCAGAAGAACATCTGAGGATTTCTCTGAACCATTAGCAATTTCTGGAGCCATCAAGCTTTTCAAAGGAAATAAAATTTTCTGCCATGGTTTAATAAATACCTTAAAGTAAGCAAATAGGTGGCAGCCTGATAAAATAGCTTTGATTATCAAAATTGGCAAAGATTATATTTTATTTACTTCTCTAGACAGATGTTTTCATGAAAACAATAGACAAACTATGGCTGTGAAGTCAAGAAAGATCTTTTTCATACTCCTTTTTGTGTTTTTTTTTTTCTGCTGATAAATGATATTCAGTAGAAGAATCTAGCTTTATGGTGACTTGACCCTAATTAACATGAAAGCTGTGGCTGAATGACATTTGTAAATATTACAGCTATAATCGGGCACACCATCATGACTGATTGCTCTAGTAATTTCTGCAACAATAAACTTTCATTATAGATTCTTTGATAAAAATCACAATTCTCTGGCAAGCTAAATATGCAACTAAAGTGCATATTTATTTACAAGCTTTATGCTCTGCCTGGCAAACAGGATGAGGAAGTTCTCTCTTATGTTCCTGAAGAGAGGGCAATCAAGTAGCAAAACCTTTAGGGATGTGTGAGGGAAGATTCAGGCAATACAGTATTTTTATGGTATTAGATTTCCTGCCCAAGTGGGGCAGGAGTCCTGCAAGTGATCAGAGCAGTAACCACACCAGTTCCAGAAGCAACGTAAAAAGCAACAGCATACTCAGGAAATGTAGTGTTACTTTCAAAGCTACTTGAAGATCACACTTACTACAAATTGAAGTTTATTTATGATGGCTCAGAAGAGTGTTTAATTACCAGCAACAGGATGTACCTGAGCCTGTGCTGCTTGCAGATGAATTGAACAGTGCCAGACACTTGCTTCAGGCCCAGGATGCAAGATCTAAAACATCAGTTAAATCTTCCCTCTTCTCCTTGCCATTCACCCTCAGGAAATGGGTCATTCCCAGGGGAAAGCAATTATTGTTTCAGAGAGGCTCCTTTCTCTAGACGCCTTTGGAAAAGCAGTGGTAGGAGTTTCCTGCTAAGATGCAGCTAAACAGAAATAAAACGTTTCTGTGGCCTGCCAAAGAGCAAGCTGTGGTGAACCAGGGATGTTCTGTTGGCTCAGGAAGCAGAAAGTTCTTGTCTGCCTTCAGCTCCGCTCTGCACACAGCAGCTTCCAGCACCACGGGTCACAAAGAAAGGATGGCCGGATGCCTCCTCTTATATTTATTTAGGCCTGGTGATTCTGCTGAGCCTACAAGTGTAGCAGCTTTGCCTGGACTTGTGCTGGGAGCCCCGTGCAGCTCTGCTTCATGCTCAGCACACGAGGCAGGAGGAAACACAAGTGTGAGCTCAGGCGTGGGGCACCAGGCAATCATGGCCCTCAGGGAACACACTTCCTCTGGACGGCCATGGCACGCTGGCATCTAGAAAGCACGAGGAGGCCCCATCGCCTCCACAGTGCTGGTGGTTTCCTGAGTACTGGCATCAAGAGCCCTGCAGGGCCGGCTGCATCCGCAGCTCCTGCCAGGCCAGCGCGGCGCCCACGGCCAGGCTGTGCTGAGCTGCCCGGCCAGGCTGTGCTGAGCTGCCCGCCTGGGGCTGCCCGTGGCCCTCGCGGGTGTCACCAAGAGCCTCCCCACCACCACCACAGCGTCCTGGGCCATAGCAGGTGTCACCAAGAGCCTCCCCACCACCACCACAGCGTCCTGGGGCCGGCCGATGGGGTCACCAGGAGCCTCCCCACCACCACCACAGTGTCCTGGGCCCGGCCGAAGGTGGCTGTGCACGGCCCTTCTTCACCCCGTGTCCTCCAAGGCAGCCCTCAGGAGCTGGAGGCTGGAAAGACAGGAATCACCGGTGAGCAGCTTCAGTTCAATAGGCATAAAAGCTTGGGGTAATTAAAGCAGGCCAGTTGTGGCTAGAAAACATCATCTGATCTTTTTTTTTTTTCTTTTCTTTTTTTTTTTCCTGAAGATTTAGATTTTTGATTCTATTCTCCTGGGTACATTCAACTGAATAACTTCTATAACCTTCTTCCACTCTAGTCAATTATTTCCAATACTGCCTTTTCTTTTTACTCCCTTCTGTGGCATCACAAAGCTGTAGCTTGAACTGCTGCCATTGCAACAGATTCTGCATTTCACACCACTAATAGAGGCGTTTTGTTACCACTGATGTCATTCCTACGGTGCATGAGACCAAGTTTGGGCAACTCAAAATACAGTATGTGGGTTAGCAAAACATATGCATGTTAGGAAAACAACATGCCAAAGGGAAATAGTGGGAAGACATCCTCATTCTAATACTAATTATAGCTATCCAAATAGCTACCCAACAGGTGTTCAAAGGCTTGACTGCTGCAAATTCAATGTTTTCAAAGGTTTTTCATGTATGACCTTGCCCCAAATGAAGAATTCTTCCTCTGCCTTCTTTCCCTTCCCCTTTTTATTCAGCATGGAGGTAATCTCTGTATGTAACATAAACTGCTCAACAGATAGCCAGTTTCTTTTTTCTTTTCTTTTTTTTTCAACTTACACTTTGCCAAAACCTGGTCCTGATCTTGCAAATGAGTTCTATTGATTTTGCACACAAAGCCCTTTGTAAAATTAAGGCTCTGCATTCTTCATTCTGAAAATCTCTTTGAGCCTTGTTGCCAGCATTAAAGGAGGCCATTAACAAAATGGATTCATCTGGACTGACAGTGTCCAGCAACTGTCAGTGGAAAATCGATCTCTAGTGCAACAGACTGCTAGAATGAGGAGAATTTAAAAGTGTTATTGGCTTCATTATGTAAACTTATTGTATAGATCTCAGTAGCAATTACTGTGAGTATTTATCTGCTCTCTGTAGTGCTCTGTCAAATACAAATTGAAGAAATGGAATGATCCCAATATACTAAAAGATAAATGCCTCAGAATAAAATAGGCCAAACAACTGACACCATCACCGCCGTATTGATCCGTGCGTTCATGGAGGTTGCACAATCACTGATCCCAGCAGCTGCTATAGGCTTACTTAAATCTATATGACATTATTCACATTAACTCTTCTGATTTATTGTCCAGTCCTCAGTGAAATTTGCTGTGCAAATGTCCTGTTCAGCAGAGGAGAATGAACGGCCACTTGCACTACAAAAGACTGCGCAAGTCAAGAAAGTCAGTGGGTAGCGAAGCCAACACCTGCATCCTACAGAGAAGAAGATGCCCCAGGGGCACCTGGCTTATGATTACGTCCGTGTCTCACCAGACAGGTTGAGAGCCTGTATTTTTCAGATTTGAAGACACAGGTGAGAATCCAGGACACCAGAATGAAATGGCGGGAGTGGGTGAGCTGAAAACACAAACACAAGCAACGCCACTCAGTCTTCTGATGTTCTCCTGAGGACTTCAACCTAAATGCTACTACAGTTCAAATGAAAACTAGATGAACTCTTCAAACTGGTTTATTGCCCTGTCCTGTAGCAGCAGAATCTAGGTATTATAATATATCCTGCCTTCCAAAATGCAGAAACACCCCTAACCACAACTAGCCTGATGTTATGATGGTTGCCAGTGCTCAGATATCTCCAGTAGCCTTAGGCCTTTACATGAGCATATAGGGTCCAAAGCTCAGCTCCTATGGGCATCAGCTCAGCACAGTGCATTGCAGGACTTTGGCCTCCAAAGAGTGGTTTGCGAAGCCAAATAAACTTCCAGTAAGCAGGGTCCTGACCCACACTTCCTTCTTCTGTAAGTGGTTCCAGGGTACCAAAATAGCTGAAAAAGAAGGCAGCAGAAACAAAACAAAATAAAGAAATAGGACTCTATTGCTTTGAGGAGATTTTTTCCTGAATTTGATGTAAATTCATTCAATATGAAAAAAAAGGTCAAAACATTTTACAACTTTTTTTTTTCTTTGACAACTATTGATTGACAATTGCCTGTCAAGAAAAAGATAAATTGCTCTTGGAGCTTTCCATTTTCTGACCTGCATTACTATTATTTCCATAGACTTATGGATTGTGCTCCTCTCTTCAAGTGCAATATTGACAGTCTGAATGCAAAGCTACATGTTATTAATTATGTGGGACAGAGGACGGATACTCCGACCTTGGAAACCTCCAGCGTCTCCTTTTGCTGGATTTCAGTTCTGGCAGTAGGTGTCAGCAGAAGCCAGACTAGGCAGCCTTCAAGCTGAATACCACGACTGCCATGCACCAACGTTATTATATAAAACTACTGTGTCACTCTGTTGCTTTCTTTCTGACCAATCAAATAAAGAAAATCAGAGGATCCAACCAGGGAACATCCCAACTGATGGAATATTCCTTTACAAACAAGCAAGATACACTGCAAATCCACTACTAAATTTTCATTAGTGTAGCAAATGAGGTGAGGTAATTCACAGGACAAAACTACAGAACAAAATTGCTTACTTAATGAGGACAGGAAACAAGACTTTGCATGTGAAGACCACAAGTGCTTGTTCTGAGGTCCAGAACGAGCAGCAGATCTGCTCAAATAGTCATAATAATGAAATGCAGGAGAAGAGAAGCAGAAGAGAGGTCCCACTATGGCTTTCCCTGTACCTTTTGGTACGGCTTTCCTGGAGAGCACTGAATATGGAAGATTCAGTGGATATAATTTTAGGAGGTGATTTTAAATGAAAAGAAACTAAGATCCTTCCTTACCCTCATGCTAGCTTAAATTAACACATCTGCTGGTAAATAAATACAGTATGATAACATTGCCTGAGATAGAAAGTTTTAAGGATATTTTATTGATACAGGAAATGAATTTAAAATATCCTATAAGGAAGGCTTTCTAGATTTGACTCTGAGCAAATCTAGGTGAGTGAACAAATGTAGCAGGTAAACTGCACGACTGCTCATGAAATGACAAAGGGAAGGAGGGAAGAGAGGTAATTAAAGACCACAGACTTCCTGTTCACTGACTTCAATGTTCATAAACTTCAATACAGCACCAAAATTTGCAGATTGTGAGATAAGATTTCACATGAAGAAAGTAAAAATATAATTCTGGAAAAAAAATCAGTGCTTACAAATGTACATCCCAATCTAGGCATGTAACATTCAAAAATTAAATTTAAAAAAGGTAGAAAGTTACCACATGTCAAAAAAAAATCCAATAAAGGCAAAGTGAGAAGTAACCCACAATTAAGCTGATGCGAGAAGGATGATCTGCAAACACATCAGAAGTGCCAGGGAGGCTTAATGAAAACAGCCTGATAGAACAGCCTGCTTTCTTTCTAGGACCACCTAAACAAGAAGGTATCTTCTTGTCAAGAAGGCATCTTATTTTGTCATTGGAATTTTCTCCCATGTTACACCTTATAGTCAATCTAACAGAAAATGCACAGATCAGAGAGAGCAGTGTGAGTAGAAAAGCTGTGATTATCACATACTTATGTAATCCTGGCATACACAGAGCAGCTGGTCACCACCAAACTGGGAACATATCACATGAGGTTATGCCAGCATCTGTCCTCAAGCTGTTCTTTAATTATTTGTGGGGATTACATTTACTCATTTGTAGGAAACTCTAAGCTGGAAAGGTTTACAAGCACTTCAAGGGGGAAATTTATAGTTCAAAATGATCTTGACAAATTGGTGAGATTAAAAAGAATGAGAAAACAGCAGATATAACACTTTATTTCCAGCTGCAATCACAGAATAAGTAGGCATGTTTCTTGGATTAATTCTTCAGCAAGGATCATGGTGCTGTATAAGTGAATCACAAACTTCCCTGGGCCAACTATGTCATGTCATTATGAAAAAGCAAAGCCTGTCAGAGGGTTTATAAATAAGAGGGTCACAGGTAGGGCAAAATAACCTTTCTGCTCTTGTTGACACACGGAGTTGTGTGTGTTGGTACCTCATTTCCAGAACTATGTAAACAAGAAGAGGAAAATTAAAGTTAAATGAACAAAAAATAATCAGAGGCCTAGGGAGAATATATATATATATATATATATATATATGTGTGTGTATGTGTGTGTGTGTGGGAGAGAGAGAGAGAACTAATGCATGTTCTCATCTAAGCCTGCAAAAGTTAAATAACTGAGGCTGGTATCACACACAGATCAGAAGTAGGAATCCAGATCTCAGTAAATATTTTATGAAGAGAAGGAACATAAGGATATGTATTCAGGAGTGTATTGGCTCAAGATAAACTTTTCTCCCTGATCTGTGCATTCCCTCTTCCTCTCTTCATATTTATTTATGTCACTGCTAAGTCCAGTCCTCTGAATGGTTGAAGAGTTTTGTCCATCTCCTTGTTTGTACCGTGCGCAGCTGGCCCAGCACTCAGGGTGAACTATGAAGTTTTAGAGAATGTTCCTGACCAAGACAAATAAAAACTTACTGACTATGCTGAAAACTAGGGAGAAAAGAAACAATGAGAAAAAAAGACTGAGAACTCACCTTGCTTGTGTGTGAATTAGCGGGGCTGAAATTTCAGCTAGTTTTGTAGCAACCTACAGATCAAAGATTCCTGTGACTGGAGCCCATTACCTCTCCCAAGAGCGCTGCTCCTAGCTCATCTCTTCCCAAGTAGCTCTCCGAGGACTTTCTTTCCGTGCCAGAAATCTATGAACAATGGCATCAGGCCAGGGACTAGAATGATTCAGAGAACGGGCAATGGGCTTGGTGATGGGCGCAGTGATGCACACAGGAAGCCTGGGATCGGGAAACCACAGGCAGGGTGAGAAATGGGAACGTGGTGCTACAGAGGGAGGCCCAGCAAAGCCGCCTCTCTTTGTAACAGCAGGCCTGCAGGGAGGCCTCAGGCAGCAGTCTGAGTAACATGGGGATAGATAACTCTGGGCCCCAAACTCTGGCTTTCAAAGAAGCTTAGGAGAGACAGAGGATGATTTTTCAAAAGCTCCTTAAAAAACAAATCATTCTGAAAATACTGTAAAGCAGAGAACACAGTATTTTTATGACTGGTCTATCACCATTTTAGGATTATCTGATCCTGGCTTTAAATACTGTGTCTCACCCTCTTCCTAAGACTCCAGACACTTCCCAAACAGACCTGTTGTGAGCAGCTATCTAACACCATGTGTGCAAAAGGATTTCTCTTGAACTCGCAGCAATTCCCACCTGCAGAGACGCTGCCTTAGATTCAGGTAGGTACCAGTGTTTGCAATGTGCTCTCTGCCCAGAGCAGCCCCAGAGACCTGTTGTTTAGTGCACATGGGGCACTGACTTTCTTGTTGCTGCTGCAACACAGCAAGAGCTGCTGACAAAACATGAGCTTTTAGTGCAGAGTTATAGCACATTACAGAGGCCTGGGAAATGAATTTTTACCATTTTAATAACCCACTCTGCTTATGCAGTTCATTGTATTTTATTTCAAAGTTTTGTGCTTGCGAGTTTGTACAAAAACATCAATAACTTCAGGTGTTTTCCAGTTTACCCTACAAAAGAGATTTCATTGGTTCCCTTGCAATTCATCTGAAAATGCAGTGCAATGCATTGAAGCTCCATGCACAAAAGCACAGAACAGAAAACAGCAAAAAATAGATGAGAAATTAGCACAACACAACTGAAGGAAAATTATTTATTTTTACTTTTTTATGTTTTGCTATCAGCATGGCTGAAAAAGAGTTGCTGTGTTAAAGAAGTGCAAACAGAGGGCAACAACTGTTCTGATTTAAGCCTATATAAAAATAGTCTCCATATATATAATCCTTACTGTCCTCTCTTCTGCAAAACTTAACTAAGTTTCCTTATATCCTTCCATTTTAACTAAAAAGAAATTCTTTCTTCCTTCTAAGGACTTTTCACCCTATTGCCTATACGAAAACAACTAACATGTACTCCATTTGTGGACCTTGTGATAGGTTTTGAGCTTTTATTTCTGGTAAAGTTATTACTTCATGCTTGTTAGTTCCTGATAACTAATGGGAAACAGCTGACTCAGGGACTTTCTTGTTCCCCAAAATGGCAACCACTGCTGGACTGAAAATGAAAAGAGAGAAGAAAAAAAAAATTGAATAAAACCTATTTTCTAACAGAGATAGGTTCTGTTATGTCAAAATGTTGGTAAGTTACTTCAATTTAAACTTCTTGGAGATTTTCATGGTTATATTACATGTTTTTTTTTTTCTATAACAGTTAGATTAAACCCCATTTCCCTCTATAAAAGTATTAAGAAACAAAAGTAGATGTAAGTGTTCTAACTACAGCCTCTACCTTACTAATTCTTACATATTGTAGAGATTAAGCTGACCAGTTAGATTCCAATGGTAGATATTGAGTGCTCCATGGCTGTAGCCAGTCACAAATATCATATCACAAATAGCTGATGAGCTGTGATCCCAAATGCAATAAAAAATAAATAAAACCAAAACCTTTCTGTTTTCCATAGGAGAAAAAAAAATGTCTTGTGATAGGAAAGGCTGAACCTTACCTAGTATATCCAGTAACAAAAGACTGAAAAGCAGTGAACCTTCTGGTCTAATTAACCTTGAATTTAATAAATTTTTAAAAAGCACACTTAAATGTTCAATATTAGCATAATATGCCACAGCAGTTGCATGATAGAATATGAGAAGGGAGTAATCAATGTACTTTGGGCTTTTTAGAAAGAGGAGAGAGAAAATAATGCCTTTTTTTCTAACTACCTGGATTGCGGATCCCACGCTTAGTTGCTTGAAGCGTTTCAGGGAGAGAATGGTACTTGCTGTGTCAAAAGCTGCTCCCAGCTTGGCGCTAAGTAACAGCACCTACGTGTGCTGGAGAATCACCCACGAGGCGAGCGTGGCAATGCAGTCTGCCTACTCGGTTAGTTAGTATTCATCTTCATTCAGAATTAGACTGCTAATGACCATCAGTTAGGGACAACCACGGTTTGGAAGCACCCGTGAGGTTGGGCAGCCCACCTGAGTGTGTCACCTGGGGTTGATTCGCTTTCTGCAAAATCTGACCTAGCTTTAATTAAAATGATATGGAGGGCAAACCCAAGCTGGAAAACCAAAACATCCCATTATGTGAAAAGTTTAATCAATACTGGGCTGTATCACAGACGACCTAAAATGGCGGCCAGGGGAAGGGCGAACTCTGCTCTCCCTGCTCTGATGAGGGTGTCGGCCTGGCAGTTCAATGGTGATGCTTTGGAGATGATATTTCCTTGGAGATACTATGGGAGGTACACAGGGATCTCCAGATGTGATTTGGCAACTAAGTTCCAAAAGTTCAATCAAGCACTCAAATATTTCCTTTTATGTAATAGCATAGAACTTCTAATTGCTGTAGTCTATGTTTAAGGCTTTCAATAAAACATGTAGGTGTCATACTACCTTACAGAAGAAAAAGAATTTCAATCCCTAAACCTTCTCAGGTGCTAAGCTTATCAAAAATATTAGGAGTTGGGCAGCCTCCTAAAGACAGACTTTATCATTCCTTCATGAAGTAACCCATGCAAAAGTGACAATTTATATGCCTGAAGACAGGAGCCTCTTCATGTACATGGATTTACAGGCAGATTAATGCCGTGTCAGATTGAGCCGTTCTCACAGAATGTAATCAAAGATTTGTTTGCTTAGTGTATTCCTAATAATTTTGATATTAAGCAGTGAATTGGTGTCTAAATAGCCTGAGCTTCCATAGTCTGGCCTGCTGAGCAGACAACCCTAGAGTAAAGTTCTCTTCCTACAAATGCTTTTCAGCTTTGTACTTCTAAAGGTTTCATGCTGAAAATACCTTTTTTTCTTCTACTTATCATGAGTGTCTCTGTTTCTTTTCTCTTACTATAGCCTTTGTCTACAGTGCTAGAAATCTCACTACAGGTCTCCGTTGTCTCATGACCTTTTGCTTTTGCAATTTTTCCTCCTAGATTTCGGCCTGCACTACAGCACTGCATCGTGATGTGGATGAAGGCAAAAGTGGGATGTACGGAGGCAGAGTTGCTATGGGGAAAGAAGTGCAAAAAGACAGAAGGTGGAGATATGCAAATCACTGAAGCAGACAAAGAAATGAAAGAAGAAAGAGCAACAAGGCAGAAGTGGCTTCACAGAAGATATTCTTCCCGGGCTTGATTGTTTGGTATCTCCGAATAACAGGAGAATACATCATCTCTAAAAATACTGCTTTATGGTGGAAAAGGGTTTACTCTGTCCTCAGTCTGTGTGCCAGACTGCTGACACCGATAGGAGTTTTGTTGTCCCTTAAAAGCTGTGTGTCATCCCAATTTGTTTTTCCCCATTTTCTCTTTCTGTTTTGCTGGTGCTTCTAGGTGAGCTATTCAGACATTGACCTGGGTGTACTTAAACAAATCAACCTGTCTGCAAGGATATGTGTAAGAAAGAAAGCAAACAGATGACAGAAGGAACAAGGCACATTTATTAACTTTGTCTGTTCAGCAGCAGGACTAAGACCCACCTTTTAAACACTTGTAAGTTTTACTGCTTCCTCTTAGAGATAATGTTAGCAGTAGGTACATTGAACACATCCTTATGTTCTCACAGTGGAACATCAGAGCAAAAAGAAAACATGCTGTTTGTACAATGCGATTACAAAGGAAGAAAATGCTGATTGCAATGGTGAGGGATTATTTTCATTTTTTTCTTTTAAGGAGGCTTTTACCTTAAGTGAAATGTACCTTAGGAAAGGGAGCTGGTTATGAGCCTCACTGATAGCTGGATCTTGTGCTGTGGCCTCGCAGGAGTACAAGGGGACACAATCTGCAGGAAGGAGACTTTGCTCTTGTGCCGTGTCCCCCGGCCACAGCCGTGGGGCCCAGTGGCCTGGGCTGCACCCACGGCTATAGGGGAGACCAGGGAGGCTTCTCCAGACGCTCAGGGTGCAAGTCCATGGCTTGAAGCCTGACTGTATCCCCCAATGAACCTTTTGTGTTTGTCAAGCTGCATGGGAAACAGGGAAAACGGATTCTGTCATGTCAAAGAAAGGCTTTTACTAAGAAATGGACTACAAGAGATTTTCAGCTGCTCATCATCCATCAAGGCAATTGCTTACCGTTTTACCTATTTTATTTTTTTTTCAAATTTTTTTTTTATTTTTTAACTTCCTTCTAATTCTGCGTTCTCCTTACATTGCAGGAGAACTCAGGAAAGTATACAATTTACTGAGACGGATTTCACTTAGAATGGATTTTTTTTTACGATTTCTAATTGTAGACATGGGCAATCAAGAATACAAGAATACGTCGCCGGAGCTCTGGAAACACAAAGTCTCTCCTGGTGCTGGTAGGGGACGAGCACTAGCATGAGCAGGCTTAGCCTCCAGGTTTAAAGATCTACAAGGAGATGCTTCCCATTTCAGGCTTTATGGAAATAAAAGAGCTCTTTCTTCTTTTGAAGAGAAAAAACATTTTTTCTTCTATTTTCCTTTTGTTCTGTTTTCCAGAACAAAACTGTCCAAGACAGGAATGGATCTCTTGAGTGGATCAAACTATTTAAGCTCTTGTCTGGCAATTTCTGCCCTTTTTTTTCTTTTGAAGTTATTAAAATAGTATTGTGTATGATTATATTTTAAGCAATTACAGAGAGCAAGTGGATGAAGAACAAAAATGTTTTGGACTATTGGGAGAATTTCAAAGAAACTGTCCAAAACAGAAACGTTCAGCACAACAAAAAGTGTTAGTGGCTCAAGTTTATCATTCCAAAATGTGCTAAAGAGGAGAATAAGACTGGAAATGAAGTATAGGTGCAGTAGAACGATTGGTAAGAGTGAAGAGCATTCTCAAGAAAAAAAAGTCATTCACCACATCATTAAATTAAGAGAGCAAAGGTGAAGTTTGCATGAAATCATACCAACTTGGCAAGAACTGCACACTGCTATATTTCATCAAAAATATATGTTTTTGATAGTGCATTTTAGCCTCTACTTAAATAAAGAGGAGATAGGAGGAACTATCTGAAAAGTACTGAACTACACTGTGAAGCAGCAAGCATTTTTCTAGGAATGACTGTAGCAGAACATTGGGCTCAGCTCTTTGCCTAGGAGCCACGTTTGCCTGGGATCCATGCTATGAGGCCTGTGTCCTTCCCTGCATGTCACCTTCCATGGGCTCCTGCTTTTCTCATTCTCTGCCTTCCTCTTTTTGACACTGGGGAATTTCACCTGTGCTTAAAAGCGACCTCTCTTGTCTTGCTAAACCTGATATACAAGCACTTAAAAAAAAAACCCTGAATTAAGGGTGGGTTTATTTTGTACTGCATCCTGTGGTGATATGTACAGATGAAAGTGGGGCAGGACGCAGGGATAAAAATAGCCAGGAAAAAAAAATAGACAAACTGATAAGCCTATTTTTACCACATCCTGCCATGAGAGAGGCGCAGTCAGTGACTATCCAATATAAACAGCCAAAATAATGCCAAGAAGACAGAAGGGCTGGCATGTGTGTGTGTATGTGTGTACTCTAAGCATTCCCACTGAACACACTCTGTATTTCTCCTTTTTTCTCCTGCTTGCTGCTTGAGGTGACTCTTTGAACACAGCCCCCTCGTGCTCTTGTCCCTAGGGACATTTGTCTCAAGGAGCAGCGTGAATCCGTCCAGCTCTGTTCCTCTTCCCAGCCAAATCCCTTCCCTTTTTGCCGGCCACACGAACGAGGCAGCTCTGCCTCACGGTGGGGCGGAAAGGTGGCCATGGAACACCCAGGAGCAGAGAGAAAAGCCCAGAGCAGGAGGGAACCTGGCCAGGGAGCGGGTATCCAGGTGGAAAGGGATTGGGAGCAGGCGTGAGGCCAGGGCTCGCGCCGGGCGGGCGAGCGGCCGCCATGGCCCTGCTCGATCCGCCCCTTCCCGCGCGGGCTCGGCGGGATCGGCGGGATGAGGGGGCGGCGGGAGCGGCGGCC
>JAUBOD010000971.1:264007-286078 GCA_032353885.1 Nothura maculosa
CCGCCTCCCGCCGCGCGGGGCCCCGCGGCCGCTGCCCGCGAGGCGGCGGCGGCGGGAGGAGCTCGGCTGACGCGGCGGGGCAGGCAGCGCCGGAGCCCGCGCGGCCCCGCCTAGGAGGAAGAGGCGAAGGGGAGCGGAGCGGAGCGGAACGGAACGGAACGGGTGGCAACGGGAGGTAGGTGGGCGCTGCCGCCCGCTGGGGCGGTTGGGGCGCGGAGGGGAACGGGAGCGGCGCGGGGCTCCCGCCGCCCGCCCGGGCCCCGGCTCCGGTGCCGCCCTGGAGCCCCGCGGCGCCTGCGGGCTCCCGGGAAGGGGGTTCCGACCCCAGCGCCCGCCAGGGGAACCGAGGCCGCCCCTGTGGCCGCGGGGCTCCTTGCGGGCTGGGCGAAACCCAGGAGCAAAACTGGAAAAAATCTTTTTTTTTTTTTTCTTTTTTAAGCGTAATTTGAGCCGTTATATTCCTAACCAAGTTGCAAAGTCGGTCTCAATCCCTTTTTATTTTTCTGTCTGTGCCGCCCCTGCCTCCCGCGCGGGGCTGCGGCGTTCCTGGCCCCGCGCGTTGCCCCGCGCCCCGTCCCGGCCGCCGCGCTCGGGGCACCGGGGGCGGCAGCGACCCCAGACCCGGGGCCGCGGGCAGAGCCCTCCGAGCCGAGCGGGGCTCGTCCCGTCCACGCTGGGAGCCGCTGGAACAGCCTTTCCGTCCATGCCTGGAGCCTCTGGAAGAGCGTTTCCATCCACGCTTGGAGCGTTTGGAAGCGCCCTTTTCCGGGAAACCCTTTTCCCCAAGCGACCCTTGGGAGAACAGGGAGAGCCTATTTCACTCTGCTTGGCGCCTTGAAGAGGAAGGGCCTTCCGTGCAGTTGGGGTCTGTTTTCCCGCTTTCCAGTGAAATCCAGGCCGGAGAGGGGAGGCCTGGAGCGGCCTCTTGATCCCTTTATGCCCCTTCTGTGGGAGAGCAGGTTGGAGGCAGGGAGAGGATTCGGGAGCTGGTTTTCCTTCCTGTGAGGAGGGAGTCCCAACACGTGGATGTCTCAGACCAGCTCTCAGTGGGACAAGATAAAGCTCTGCTTTATCCAGGGTTTAGGGCTCGGCTTTGTCAAGGGAGCCTCGAGGGAAGACATCTCTGCCGTTCAATCATCTTTCGTATTAATCTATTAAATTCAGTACTTGTTGTTTTAAAAGGGAATTGAATGCTGAGTGAGGAGATAGAGAGTTATGCTGGCTGGTATCCCTGGGCTGCATCCCACGTCTTGCAAGACTTGCAGTTTATTCATTTCACTATTCCAGGGGAATTTTCGCTATGGTAATCAACAACTAATTGGAATGTGTTACTTTTATTTCTGTTAACTCTGTGGTTTTGCTCTCTAGGGGTAGATGCTTTGTTAAGGAGCTGGGTGTTTGCACCTCGCTGCAGAGGGGCCTTCACAGAACCCCAAGGGGATGTTAGCAGGGTGCTTGGTAGCCCACCCTGCTCTTTCCTGCCTATAAACTCCTGTTTTGTAGGGAGTTAGTTTACTGCAAGTTTTAAGACATGGCACTTCAAAATTACTAGTCTGTTCTTTATTTTTCCTTTTTTTTTGACTTGTTTAAAGTCAATCCGCAAGTAGGTGGATAATTTGACTGTAATGGCATATGTTTTTGGGTGTTTTGGGGTGTTTTTTTTATCCATCCGAGGTAGCTGAGGTAGCTGCCAATCTCCAAACTCGACCCAGAAACACGATACTTTGGTAGAATATGCTGAGTGCCAAGAATAAAATACATTGGATAAAATGTTGCAGGTGTTAAGGAATAAAAATAGCTGCATAACAACCCTCGTCTCCCCTGGGATCCAGGATTTATGATGGAAATCACTAGTCGTTTGTCACTTTTTTATAATGCCACAAAGGGTAATTGCAGGTGCACATTTATCATCACTGTGTAAGAGAATATTTCAGATCTTATTTTCCATCCCATTCATACAGGCCAAGACTCTGTTACGCTGTGATCCTTCAGCCACATCCATACAGGAGACCTTTTCCTGGGTCACTCTCCCTATATCTGAGATCATTTTCCAGATGGTTTTAGTTTTATAGTTTTTATGGGAAATAATAGGGAATTGTTATCCCCTGGATATGAGGAAGTCCATACACAAGTGCCCGGCATTTCTGCCTGTAAGTTGAGACTAGACTACAGCACACACTTACAATTACCAAAATACTATTTTTAAAGAGTTGGCACTTCCCAAAAGCCAAGTCACTGCTGGTTGTTTTTGTAACTTTATTTTGGATGTTCATAATTAAAGACTTGCTGCTGTGATTTCTTTGTCCTGGAGGTCGGGACACTGGCACAATAATGTGTGTGCTTATGTAGACTGAGCTGGAGCAAAGCAGCGTGCCGTTTTCATTTGAAGTTATCATTTTGAATATTTCCATTGAACTGTATGTTCTGCTGTAATTTAAATAGCTGAAGTTACCTGCAGGGCAAAAGTTAAACTTTCCAAAGTAGAACTGAAGCGCTTGAGACTACGCTGAGAACTCTTAAAAAGGTGTTAATGAGGCCCTTGCTTGTGTTTCTCCTTCTTAAACCTACTTTATGTGCCCAGGCTTTCTAAGTTGCCCAAGAGTGTCTCTGGCTGTGGAAGTGCCTTAACTTCATCGGATCTCCCTGCTTAAGCAGAACGTTCCTAAGCGCCTTATCTGGAGCGCGCGCGGATTCCCTGGAGATGGGGAAAGTAGGGCGGCCGGCAGGCACGTTGGGAGCCCACGGGCTGCGTCTCCACGGGTTCCTGGGGGGCTTCCCTTTTAAAAGTGAGGGTCTCCAGTGGCTTTGAAGCTGGTGGGGCTCATCCAAAGTGTGGGCAGTGTTCCTGCAGGGAAAGCCTGAGCTCCCGGAGCCCCAGGTGTTGGGACCAGCAGCTTCTCCCACCTCCACGGCTGCCTGTGGACACGGGGAGCAGGAGGACCCGCTCCGCACACCTCAGTGCCTGGTTGCTGCTGGTGACACCCTCTGCAGAGCCCAGTAACATCCCGACACATTTCCCAAGAGGAGCAGCACTTTAGCCGTTGTTTTGGGAAAAAAATTGAGGAGCCTAAGCTCTGCACTTGGAGTAAAGGTAGAAGGTCAGTATTTCCTGACAGAATTTCTTTTTCCAAAGAAATCCTAGGGCTCCACTGTCTATAGCCAGCTAGTGCTAAGTACCTCTGCATCAGTTTTGTATTAGGCAGGGGTCTAGTTCTTGGTGTAACTGACCCAGTCCACAGGTTTGGGTGATCATAACCCGAGCTGTAACTCTCTTCCTCCATCTGACACTGTTGAGGATCTTCTTCCATATCTTTTAGCTAAGTGAAGAACAGGAAGAAATAAGGTTACGTTTTCATGTGATCTTGTTTGGGTCTTTCAGTCACTACAAGCGTCATCTGACAGGGAGAGGGAAATTCCTCTCTTCTCGCATGCAGATGAAATGCTTTGTTTTTCACAGTGTTTCCTTGTTTTAGGCCAGGAAAGCACCTGCTGGGGGCGAGCGGGAATGTGGTAAGATTTGGTGCCTGGGTCTGTTTCAAAGCTCCTTTATTTCAAGAGAGAGCAGCAGATTCCAGCCGTGTCTGGAACCGCGGCGGCGACCGGCAACCTGCTAGTGCCGAGTGCCTGGCCAGGCACCATTGCACAACGTGGCCCTGGCAGAGGCTGCCCAACCCCATAGACCGTTACACTTCTCCTGGAGAAAATTAAAGGCTTTCGGATTTTGCTGCTTTGGCTGCGATGTCCCAGGAACAGGATTGACATGTTCCAGCTCCAGCGTGTACCGTAGCTGGCCTTTGACTGTACTTTTCCATCTCTTGGTCGCTGTTGTGAAACAACTGGGGGAACAAGATTGTTTGAAAGTTTTCACTGGACTGTTAAATGCAAAATAGCACGGAGCAGACCTCAAAAAGTCTTCACCCTGGACTCTGGACTTAGCGTAGGTAGATCAAGGTAGGTCTGTAGTGTCCTGAGGAACTGTAATTTGTATTCGAGTGTTGATTGAACAACTGTGGAATTGAAACTCCAAGTGTTTGTATTAGATAAATAGTTCAGAATGCAAAATCTGATATATGAGTATATGCAAAGTGTTTGCAAGCTTAAGGAATTTGTTTGCTGATACGGTGCTGGGGTTAGCTATGGGTTGGAAATGCAGCTTTTCAGTTGTTCTGCTGAAGCTGGTTTGATGTGCTGGCCGTTTCCGGGCTTCCCATCGTTCATTGTTGATGCTCAAATTGCTATTTTCAGGGCAAAGTGAGCGTCCTGGAGAGAGCGTTGTTCTGCATTGCTCCATATAACACTGTTCTTCAGTGAAGTTCCTGGGTTCAGCCAGGAGGATGTGGGAGGTGCTGCTTAGGACTCAGTCCTGGCTTGGTTGGAAGGATCTTGGTAGGTGTCCAGGGCAGCCTCGTGCTCGAAACATGGTCAGCACTGAGCTCAGGGCAAGGTTGTTTCCTTTCCCTGGCTGTCCAGGGCTTGAGTTAGATCCTGCAGATCTCCCAGGATGGATCTTCCACAGCTCCATGGGGCACCTGCTCCAATGGCCCGTTACCCTGCTGGTGAATTTTGTTCCTGTTTCCCTTCCCACAGAACAGGGCAGGTGGTACAAGGTGTGCAAAACTCCTGGCTTCTCTTCTCTGTTTCTCTTTATGGATGGAATTTACCATATCTTGCAAAAGGAAGATGCATGAAGTCTAGAAATTTGGAATGCTGCTGAAAATACTAAATGGAGAAAATGAATGAAAAAATGAATGAAAACAACTAACTAAATTCTAGTTGATGCTGGCAGCCTAGAATTCAGCTTGCCCCTGTTTTATTTATTTTTTTTTATTTCCTCTGAGCATTAGGCCATCCTGTTTCATTAATGTGTCTATGAGTGTTAATCCCATTTCCTGGTACTGATGATAGGTTTTGTGCACATAACTAATTTAGCTTGATCAGTCTCATTTACAGGGGCTTCCACATTTCCAGAATAGCAGGGAAAGCTTAGGCAGTCTTAAAACATTTAAATTTGAGGAAAAAAAAATAGTCCTTGCAGAAAACTCTGCTTTCTTCCGAATTGTTGGGTCTAAACAACTCTCTTCTGTGTTCAGGGCCTTCACTGAGAACATAGTGGGGTTTCTCTGTAAGGAGACACCAAACTGGACCCTTGAACAATCTCGTGATGCTTGGAATAGTGGCAGGTAAAATGCTGCCTCATTCTGTAAAGAGAGCATGGCTCCCATGGTCATAATTTTTCCAGTTTCTTAATGTAAAGTGATTCTGTAAAGAAAAGAACTGGTCTCTTCTCAGCAGTGCTTTACATCTTGTGTATGTGTACATACATTATATGGAGCTGCAGAAGCATATGCCAAGTAGGTTGGTGTAGCTGCACTTGAGAATTGTTCAGATGTTGGCCGGTTCTTTGGCGCTCTTTTCATGTTAACTAATATGTTATTTAGCGGATGAATAGGATTCTTTATAGAATTATCTAAAACTAGGCGCTGATTATTTGAAACAAAGGGTTTCTTTAGAGCAAAGTTTAAGCTGGCCTTGCCATGAATCCTGGAATTATTCTACATTTAAATGGGAGAACAGTGATGCGCTTGTGCTTGGGCTTTGAACAGTGCAGAGCTGTTGAGCAGAGACTGAGACGCTGCTCAGCAAAACTCTGCGTTGATCTGCGAGCGTTTCCAAGCCTGCTCTTCTCTCTTTAAGCAGATAATGGAAAGCAAAGCTCAACAGATGCTAAAAGTAGCACTAAACTATAAAAAGACATTATACAAAGTGTCTTTTTTTGGAGATATTCAAGTTTCTTTTGGCAATGCGTAATCCAACAATGTATGGAAATCTCAGTGCTCGGTAGCAATTTGAACATGTATTTATCCTTGCTTAGGTTTGGGCTGTTTCAGGTATTTTATATAAATAAATATATATATTTATATATATGAACAATATCTCACTTGTCTGAAAAAGGCTGGGAAAGAAGGATGAGAAAATGTTTATAGTAGCTTTCTATGCAATTAAAAGCCCAGGGCAAAGTGAAACACAAGGAGTTTATATGTATTCCAAGCCAATTAAAAAGGTGTTTTGCTGCTTGGATGCTGTGTTGCATGGACTTTTTGTTTGTTTGTTTGTGTTTTGTTTTATCTTCTCCTTTATTTTTAATAGAAGTTTGACTTAAAGGTTTTCTGAATAAGAGAGGATTCATTTGGTTTTGGGTAGGACCTCAGGTTATTTCAACACTTTTAAAGTGAATTGACCGAGGCAGCTAGAAATTCATAAATAGGCTGAAGATGTTAAACTTGTGGAGTGTTTTACCAAAATGTGTAAGTGATGCCTGTTGTGCAAAGATAATGCTGCAGCACCAGCCAGTTAGGAAGCTCAGTGATGATGCTCTCTTTTAAACCTTTAGCTGTTTTTCTTCATTATTAATTATCTGAAAATAAACCCAAATTTCTGTAGTTGCCTTCGTATATAAAATGTGTCTAGATTTTCTGTGCAAAGATCTTAATTGCATTTGTCGATCTTAGATGAGCTCAGGACTTTGATATGGAGTTTTTTGTTTACAAAGAACTAAAGCAGAGGGGGAGGAAGGAATGGCCGAACATTATTCAGCTTATCGGCACCTGCAAAGAACAGTTTCATGTTTTACACAGAAAGATAATTTGAAAGGACCTGAAAGCAATTTCCTGATCCTCCACTCGCAGGGCACATGCCTACCTAGGGATATGTGACATGCCCAGACTTTAGGGACTTGGAGGTACTGGATTTGCAAGCTGAAGCACAGGCGGTTCCATCGCCATATGGGGAAGAACTTCTTTACTGTGAGGGTGACAGAGCAGTGGAACAGGCTGCCCAGGGAGGTTGTGGAGTCTCCTTCTCTGGAGGTCTTCAAAACCCGCCTGGATGCCGCCCTGTGCCACCTGCTCTAGGTGTGCCCGCTGGAGCAGGAAGGTTGGACTAGATCATCTCTAGAGGTCCCTTCCAACCCTGAACATTCTGGGATTCTGTGATTTCTCCGAGGATAGAGGCTGGCCTCGCATCTCACACTAAACAGGGGTTTCAAAGGCAGCTGTGCACACAAATGTGCCAGCACCCACCGTTTGACCCCCCTCTGAAAAACAGTTGCAGCATGAAGTAGAAATGTTGGTTAGAATTTAAGAAGTGACAATGAGAAACTGGAGCCTGGAGCATGTTTTGTTTTAGTTGCCTGCAGGTTACTGCTTTCACAGCTAGGGGATTGACTTGATTGATACCTGGCCTTCTGGCTGCTTTTTTTTTTTTTTTTTCCCCTCTCTTCTTTTTCTCCTCTCCTCTTTCATGTAGTTGATCATCTCCCATTGCTTTCTGCTATGTGAACACCACCATTGGGCTCTGGTTTGGCAGTGATCCATGTTACCCTGCTAGCTCTGCAGGCTGCTTTCGAGGTGAGTCGTTCAGTCCTTTTGCTTGAGCTTTGGTTCACGTGGGGAACATGAACTGGATTCCCTGCAGATGCAGCCAAGCTGGAAGATGGACCTCAGGAGGCTTCCAATGCCTATAGACCATGATCTGGTGTCCAGTCCGTGGGAGCAGACTGGATCTGGCTTGAAGCTGCTTTGCCAGCACGTGGGAGCACCGGTGTTGGATCCATGACATGGGCTGTTGCTCTGCCTGTGGATGTGCTCTCCCTGGGCAGCTTTAGTTACTGAGATTGGCCTCAGCAGCCATAGCAAGAGCAGATCTACCAGCCGCAGCCTTGCTCTGGATTTTGCCTTCACGTGCAGCCTCCTGAGCTGCTACTCGTGCAGGTGCCGCACATGCTGTTTGCAGACTGCAGTCTCGTCTTTCATCTTTCTGGCCTCTTTCCTGTCTGCCACCTGACTTCCCTCACTGCTTTTCCTCTTTGTGCTTACACACCAGCCTCCTTTTCTCTCCTCTCACACTTGCTTGTCACCATCATGAGGACGAAAGCGAGGTTTTAAGTTCTCCAGTGTCAAGAAGTTGGCTGAACTGTGCCGCAAGGTGAAATGTTCCTCTTCGGTTGGTTGTTTTTGGAGGGGTTAGGAGGGTTATTAAGAAGCACATGCCCAAACTGTTTTTAAAGTTCTGTTCTTTGCAGTTTCATCTACTGCTTCATGCAGTGTCAACCTGAACATTCACCATACTGGCTATAGTTAGCCCCTTGGGACTTGTCCTGTGTGTAGCTGACCTGAGGAAGAGACGTTTCCGTTGTCTTTGTATCAGCACTCTGAAAGGCAATCTCTTCCATATTTTCTTTCTCTTAAACAAGAGAAAGAAAATCCATCCCATCTCCCATAAGACTTGCTGTCATTCCCTTACAGCAGTAAGTTTCCCAGCCCATTTCCAGTGGGTCCACGTCTTCCCGCAGGACTCGGATACAGAGTAAACCAGAAGGTTGTTGCTGTTTATCTGCGTCCAGCAGATGAGGTTGAGACGCTGAACAGCAGCGGTCCCGTTTTGTATCTCTCAGCAGTGTTGGCCTTTCCTAGGCCAGCATGACCTGCCTTTGGGCTCCTCTGCGATCTGCTGCCGCTCATTTCCCAGCCGCCGTTCCTGTGCTTGCTGCGTCCTGCCCGTGGGGAGCATCGTGTTGGGAACCGCTGCCTTCCAGCCTGTCCGCAGAGATCACCCTGCGGCCTGGCAGGCGGATCTCGGCCTTGTGGTGCTCACTTCCTAAACTCCTTCCTCTTCCTGCTTCCTGAGTAGAACCAGTAAAATACCACAAGGCCTTACTGTGGAAGCCTTACTGCAGGTAAGCTGTTACATCTGTGATTTCTCTCCTATCTATCAGAAAGTTTCTTCTTTGAGAAAAAAATTAGCAGTGCGGCTCAACAAATCTTTATTGGCTACAGGTTTATGTTACCTTCCATGTGCTACAAAGTAATCTGTTCTGGATTTCACCAAGGATCTGGGGTTAAACTGACTCATGAGGTCTGTAATTTCACTTTTTTTAAACTAAGGCAGGTGATTGTTAGCCCTTCCCACTTTTCTGGTATGTCACCTTGCTTATAGTGACCTGTAACGCATAATTCTGAACTACATCCTAAAAGAAGTTGATCAGATCCAACCATTTTGTAATTTTTCACAAAATCTCTTATTTTTTTGAGTGTTCTCACCTACTGGTTTGTTTACTGGGATATATTCTGCGCACTATAAACAGTGTGGGCTGAAATGTCACCTGCTGTGCTACCTCCTGCTTACACTGGATGCTGTTAGTGAAGAGGCTGCTCAGGGTCATCTCTCATGAGTTTCTTTGCTGACTATAGCAACATTTCCCTTGCTCTGGATTAAAATAAAAAATAAAGCAAGGAAATGACAACATAAAAAGTCTTCTTACCAATATACAGTCATTTTGCTTTACCGTTCTGCCTTAACCATGCTAATTCTCATACCCACGTATTTAAGCAGGGTTCAGACTTACTGCTAGTGATTTAATCTTATTTTAACATTCTGGGTCTATCTTGCGCTCCTCGCTGACCCTCAAATGCAAGCCTTGCCCCTTGCTTACCTGCCACAACTCCTGCTGTTTCTCCAACAGGGCTTAAGCCCAGCTTATTCTGCTGTGTTTTATTTCTTGGAGGAACCTGCTGCTTTCTTGTCCCCCGTTTCTCTTAGTCATCCCCCTTGAGAGGAGGACTCGGCTCTGCCGAGCGTTGACGCTTGCGTTTCACTGAACTCGTCCTTTCTCTTTCACAAGCTTCAGAAAACTTGACTCCTCAGCTGTTTTTCTCCATTTACTTAGAAACAAATCTAAAGGATTTGTTGGTTTCTAGATTGTATCTTTTTTATTTAAAAAATGCCACTTTTGAAATATAATACCTGATGAATGCAAGTGTAAAGAGCAGTAAAGCTTCTCTGTCGGGCAGACTAACTCCCTAAGCCTATTGGAGCTTGCACCCAGTATAGCTATAGCTGTCTCTTCACAAATAACCTTCCTTACCCTGTGGTGTAATGAGTAAGATTTGATGGGAAGTTGAGTAAGATCTGGTGGGAAGTTGGAAAACTTAAGCTCTCTTCCTCATTCTACTGCAAAACTTTTCTGTGTAGCTTGTCTGACTCTCTTGGTCTGTATTGCTGGTACTTTTCTCTTGCTGTGTCCATGATTTACAGTGTAATGCATTTTGATTTTATTGTGCATTGGAATCTGAAAAGGCTTGGCCAAGAAAATGCTGCTTCTGGCAGAGAAAAAGATCTCTCAGTCTGTTTAATGGGTTTGAGACTGTAATTTATTTATTTATTGCCCCTTGCTAGTAATATTTGGGATTTTGTTCCTTGATTTCTTTAAGGCTGACATTGGTCTGCAGTTAATTTGATAGTATCCTGGCACAGAATATATCACAAATTTGGATTATTTCTTCTCCAAGGGTCTTGAATAAGAAGACTGCTGAGCCTTCCTGGTCTAGGCAGGCAGTGGAGCAGCACTTGAAATGTTTCTTCTGAAATGCAGGAAGGAAATCCCATGGTTAATGTGCTGAGAAGACACTGTCAAGTAATCCCGGAAATAACTTTTTGTTACTGTCAGATTTACTTTTCCTCTTAATAAATCTACAAGAAAACATTCTCCTCGCTTTCTTTTTTTTCCTTTGCAGAAGGAAATCTCCCTATAAAAGCTGTGGTGCTTGGTGTGCTGCTGTTTTGCTTAGTACCGTGGGAAGGGGGCAGCCCTGGATGCTTTGCTCTCAGCTCTACCTACCCGCAGCCGTGCGCCCTGACCTGCTCAGAGCAGCGCTTCATGCAGCCCCACGCCCGTTCAGTAATTGACCTCACATCTTCCTTTCTGCACAAGTCCCTGAAGTGCAGCCTCAGCCTGCATCTGCCCAGCGTGTTAGGCACGTTACTGCTCTCAACTTCATGCTTAAGGAAAATGTCCCAAACTGTTTCCATTTTGGTGCAAATCCTTCCTGCTCTGTGCTCGCTTTATGTCCCCCTCGGCCAGTGGTCCTTTTGTTCATTGGTGGCACCTCTCCCCTCTCTGTTATTTTATGGAAACGCCAAGTTCTTCTGGCTTGTGGCACTGGAGGCGTCTTCTCCATAAACTGAATGTGCAAATCTGGTGCTCATCTAATTGTACAAGTTCACAACAAAGCTGTTAGTTACATCTTGCTGTATTTATTGAGTGTCTGTGCATGCAGGAGCACAGAGCAAACCTCTTGCTTGCTCTGACCTTTGAAGAAGTGTCTTCAACTTCAGGTACAGCCACAACAGAACACGCCAGAGATGTCCCCAGGCTTCTGGGATGTTATCATGATGGAAGCATTCTTTAATTTTTACCCATTATTTCAGTGTTCCTCGTCTCAAAATTAAACATTCATCTTGTATTAGTGAGAAATAAACACTATTGGTAGTTTGGTAATAGGAATGATGAATCCCAATTTGTAGGAAAGGCTGGTCTTGGCGTCTGCCCACCATCCCAAGTGTGTCAGTGGAGGTGAGGTTAGGAACATAGATAGGCTCTCTGGTTCTGGTGTGTTAGCAGCTATCTGTGGGTAGACATGAATTTTAGTGGCAAACTAAGGGGGAAAAGTGGTTATTGTTGGCCTGGGAGCACTTTGGTTATATCAAGGTGAACAGTGGAACGGAATATTTGTGAAGTGGGTATTCTGAAGAGCTCTTGTTGCTATCCTTTTTATATGAATTACAGGAACGCTTGAAATGGCAGCAGTTTGGTTTAGGAATGTGGTAGTGACTCATTCCACTCCTGTGGGAAAACAGCTCCTGTGACACCGGTAGATGTTTTGGAGCCCTGGCGTGGAATCTGCTTCAGACTGAATACAAATTTTCCTCAGCTAATTGAAGGCAGGAAGACATTAGTCTGCTCTTCCAACACTGTTCCTGCCAGCTTCCAGCTTCCAGGTGGGGCCTCCTGAGCAGCCTTGCGGCTGCATCCAAATGGCCACTGATTTCTGGTAGTTCCCCGACCTTCACACGGATCAAGGAGAGCTCCTGTGTTTTAGATCAGTGCAGTACCGATATGTTGGACTGCTTTAGGCTGTGAGTTGTAGAAGATCTTTGGCCTTCGTGGTTTACAAAATACCTTATCGTGGTTCTGGAACAAAACTGTGTCTCTGCTTAATTGAAAATTTATAAAAAAACTTAATGAATCAAGCTGGCACAAAGTAGATTGCCTTGCAATTATGAAACTGCCCTTTTGCTCTTTTGTGTTTGTGCACTACCCCAATTGGGCTGTGATCTACAAAAATGACTTTAATTTGGAAGTTGCAGCTGGAGGAAACTGCAGCTCAGAGGTTCTTGCTCCCACAGCTGCTGGAGGGAGAGCAGAGTAGTTAGATTTGTGTGCAGAAACAGCTTAGCTGGCCATATATCAGCTTTGCATTCATGAGAATGATGACTGCACTAGAGTACAGTGCCTTTTTAATACTTTGCTTATTATTTTCCCTCTGAAATGGGTTTATTTACATCAATATGAAATGTCAACAGATACAATTTGATTGAGAGTAGTAAGGAGGAAAAGTTATCCAAAGTGTGGTAGCCTACAGCATCTTTCCATGGACCTGGTGGTCTTTAGCCTTGAACACCATGACAGCTAACAGGATGCCCTGCACATCTGAAGGATTATTGAATCTGCCATGTGCTGTTTTGAAACTCCATCATGATACTCCATTGACTGCCTTCTGTTAGATTGTCCTGTTATTTTTTGTAAAAAGAGGGATATGTTAAAGAAAAGTCTAGTTTCCATGCAGTCATTAAGGTGCCAAAGTTGGTCATCTCCTGCCCTCTGCTCTTGTTTGTTCGTGGACATCGTGCATCATATCATGTATTTTTTCCTGGTATGATTGGTTGTATTTTCATATAAATCTGTTGCTGAGGCTCACCTAGTGCTTGAGACCTCCTTAAGCAATTTAAACCTTGACCCACAGTTCCAAGAACTGATGGGGAGAGTTTTCATGATTAGAGCTTTGGAGGTGTGGGGTTTTTTTGCTTGTTTCTCTGGGGATTTTTAAGGCTTTGAAGTTGGTGAATGAAAATACATGTTCTCTGTGGGTTGGCAACAAGGTTAGGAAAATGGCAAATATAAAGAAGCAGCTGGATAACCAGGTGATCACAGTCAGGACAGCAAATAAACTCTGCTTTTTGCATTAAAAAATGAACATCTTTTTGGATTGGGAGATACAGCCTCTAGCATTGATAGTACAATTTAGAATTATTATTATTATATGATTTTTTAACTCTGGCTTGGTGTGTAGCAATGCTTTGGTAGAATGCTTGTGTCTTTTTTGCCAGTGGTGGTTTGCTAGAATCAATACCAGAACCGTAAATCCAGATCTAGTTTATTCTTTGATCTTACACTGCCTTTCACTGCTGGTATTTTGGAAAAAGAAGAGCCGAAAGTGAGAAAACGAGATGTGAAAGCCACTGACAAACAAGCAGGGCCACACTTCCTTCCCTCTGCCAGAACAAGGCTCCTGGCTGCTGTTATCTGCAGAGCTCCAGAACGCTCCGGGACTTGCGAGTGCAAAGGAGCTTCAGAGGGCACAGACCTGGTGTTCAGGAATGGTCCCCAAGCACCTCGGAGTATTCCAGGGAACTGCCCGTGGGACACGATGCATATCGCTGTGGTGATACATTGCCCTTGTCCTTGTGCTTAGGTGTGACTTAAAGGTGTTATAAAATGGTGACAATTGGGTTCACTGCCCTTTTCCCTTCCCCTTCTTCTTGGAGTCCACGTGAAAGTCTGAAGTCGGGACCAAGGTGCATGGAAAATCCTTCTGTCCAAGCAAGTGGAGGAGGCTGGCGACACATCTACAATTCACGTCCCTTGAAAACGAAGTGAGATCAGTCACCATGAGGTTTAGTATTTGCAACATGCTGCCTCTGGTGCCTCAAGTGGCTCACAGGGGTTTCCCCTGGGTCCTGTTTTGTGCTCCCTCCTGTCCCGAGCGGAGTCAGTACCAGGCAGACTCCGCTTGGGCTGGTGTTTGTCCAGCACCTTCTGCTCCTGGTGCTTCTGCAAGGGCACCAGGCTGTGGGGGTGACACCTCCCCGTGGGGCCCTCTCTGCTGCTGCGTTAGTAAGTGAGCAGGATGTGAGCAGTATCTTTTGGATGGCAGTTGAGATTTTATGGGCCTTTCGCTGTCACTTGAAATGCCTTGCTTTGCAAGTGTTTCTTTTATAGTGCAGACAATTGTTCAGGTTAAGTTGTAGGAAAATACTCAACTTGCTTCAAGGGAAGAGCCCCATTATGCCCAGCATTGCCGTAATACAAGGACTTTCAGAAAATACATGAGTGAGATCAAGGACCTGAGGAGGATTAAGGGAAGAAGATGCGGATATTTGAAGTGCAGATGTGATACTTCGTTGTCCCATATTCCCTTTTTTTTATATAAATCCATCCTACTTTTTTTTTTTTTGCCCTGGATTGCTCATCTATATCAAATTGCAAAGGAGTTTGTTAGTTACAACATACTGTTGAGCAAAAGGAGTTTCCTAAATACAGCTAAAAATATACTGAGGTTTTGGATAATATCACAAAATGTTAAAAAGAAACCACAAACAAACAAGAAAAACCCCTGCATTAAAAACAGGGTAATCCAGGGGCTTGTTTTTCTTGATGTTTCCAATCTGCTTTCCCCCATTGGTAAGTCTGCCTAGTGCTTGTGACTTGGGAAGCTGCTTGCTATGTGTTTGCTCCCTGGTGTTCACCTGTTTGGAGGGAATATGAAGGCCACTGTGGTGTTGACTGAGGTGTGGTCTGTAAAAACTGCCATATGTCCAATTTTCCCAAAAAAATGCTGCCCCCTCGGCTTCTGCTTGGAAGTGCTCCCAGGGCACAACCTGAGCAGCGGTTGCGCTCGTCCAGGATACCTGTGCAGGTAGCAGGCAAGCAAAGAGTGGCCATCCAGCCTAGAAAACATGATACCTCTGGAGAACCCTGGCAGGGAATCTGCATTTCCACAGTGTGAAACAACCTGCTTGGCCTACGTGTTCCCTTAGGTAGGGTTAAACCTTGGGTGTCATCGTTGAGCTTTACCTGTTTTCTTTAATTCCTTGTGACGTTTCCTTTGGAGGTGACGCTGCTGCTTCTGGCACTGTCCTAGTTTGTGTACTAGTGTTCAGCTTTAATAAAAAGTTTCCTGTGCTTTAACACAGTGTTTTCTCCATGGCTTCTGTGAAGAATGTCTCCAATATAGCTGGTTTGTTTCTTGGTTTGTTTTTTTTCTGCTTGCTGCACCAAATAGGGCTCCATGTAGGGCAGTAGATTCTGGTTTTGATCCTCACCATCTTCTCTGCTCCAAGACTCTCATCTTGTGGGATGAGGATCTTTGTGATCCTGTCTGGAGTGCTGGGGAGCAACCAGCTCACCATGAATGTCATTCAGTGGTGGAAGCCTCTCCACTTGAAAAGCTCCTGGGTTTCATGAAGAACTGCTGCTATCTGCAGCTCCCTGCATGGCTCATGGGCTCGTGCTAGTTTTGTGTGGATTGTCCCCTCCATTTAAGGGATGGAGCTTGAGTGGGTTCACTCCAAATCAGTCTCTTCACTATTAATTGAATCCCTCCAAATGGAAAGACTCAAGGAATTTTGCAGTTGATCTAGAGTACAAAAAGAGTGGGAAGGGGAAAAAGACCCAAACAAACCAACCTCCCCCATTTTCCTGCAGCGCCTGTAAAAACTCAATCATTGTCCAGACCCCTGTAATAAGCACAGGCAGGCAGCTATGAAGATGAGTTAATGAAAGCTATTAATATGCATACATAAATTAAATGTTACAAAATCCGCTTTGGTGAAGAGCAGTTACCCAATTACACCGTTGCTTGCACGCACACTCTGCACTTGACGTCTTGTGCAACTACATATATAGATTTATTTTCCCCATGGTTTTAGCTCTCAGACTTTGGGCTAATCACTCCCCCATTTAGGGTCACCTTTTATTTGATCTTTCCCCTTGAGCTGTTCTGGGGAATCTCCTGTATCCAAGGGGTCTGTCAGAGGGCTGCTTCCCTCCTCACAGGCAGGTGTTTAGCAGAGCTGAACACCTGGTTCCAGCTGGCTGCTTCCCAAACCTCTTAAATCCAATTCCTAAGCAGGCGATGCCAAGCAGAGATACCTCAGTGTGGATTTGGATTAATTAAATGTATCCAAACAGGAGGCTGAGAAGCAGAATGAGTGTAACCGATGAGCACAGACTGTAAAATGATGGCAAAGGACAGATGCCTGGCGGCCCTCCTGTGTTTGGTGGCAAGGTGGAGGCTCTCAGGCTGCTTGTTTCTACATAGTTCTTGATCTGAGTTGCTCTATCCTCTCTCATGAGGCCTGTCCGTGGCAGCTTGTGCTTTTCTGGGGCTGCATCCTCAGGCTGTCCCCATAGCCAACTACGAGGTAGCCAGAGGGTCTGTGAAGGAGAAAGGGGCCTGAAGTCCAGGCTCAACTGCGGGGGTCAGCAACGTCGTTGCGAGCTGTGTGGTAGTTGTTCTTGCTTTTTTCCAAGTGAAGCTTAACTTTAGGATCTCATAGACAAAAGGCTAATGATAATTAACAAAGATCATCTCAAATCCACTGCAGCGTCACATTACCATTTTTTGCAGGGTTTTAAATAGACCTGTTTGGTTTACTTGGAGCTGCTGGTGGGCAAGGTGGCATCACAGGAGCTTGTGATTCCAGAGGTGACCTCATCCGAGTGCCCAAACCTGGGGACTAGAACTTGTCTGTTCTGATGCAGGGAGGTCGTGTTATCCCTGAGCATGAAGAGGAGGACAGAACATTTGGTTTTGAAGGATAAAAGGGAAGGCTAGGGCAGGATTATCTTTTGAAGGTACATTAACAGCAACTGAAAGCTGTTGTGTCAGTGTTTGAAACTGAAAGTACGAGACTTACCCTGAGGTGTTAGACAATTGACCTACAGTGTTTAAACAGTAACTAAAAATATTGGACTGCACTTGTCAAGTGGTTTGGGCTGTGCTTGTTGTGTGAGTATTTGATTATATATATTTAAGTACCACAGAATACGGAGCAATGTTCACTAACAAAGCTCCTGGCTATGTTTAAACAAGTCTTCTGCATTCCTGCTTTGTCTTGCAATTGTATTTTGGCCTGTTTAATTCTTCTGATATTATAAAATTACACTGTAATATTTGGTCGGTGACGAGGCTTTTTCTTTTTCCTACTAGTTTTACTGCAAATCCTACAGACTTGCCTTAAAAATACTCCTTTATACCTACTGCCCCTTTTTCACACTATTTCCACTGTATTTCCATGATTTGCTATTACTTTCTGCTCCTGCTGCCTTTGCTGAAACATGGCTCTGTCTATGACGTCTTGTGTTTGATTTGTTCCTTCACTTCTCCATTTGTTTTTCCTCTTCCTCCCACCCATCACTGGCCTTCTTCAACAAAAACCTGAAATAGGTGGGAAGTACAGTAAATAACCTCTAATATTCTTCAGGAGCTAAGTAATGCAAAGTAGGGGCAGCTGGAGTCTTTGTATATGTTACTTGCCTAGGAAACCTAAATGAGGAATGCAAGGGAGTTCCCCTGGAGGGGAAGAAAGTAAGTCAGAATGAATGCTGGCCTTGTAACATTGCTTAAAAGGCAAGTTCAGTTCACTAGGTTTCTAGATCCGCTATCCAATAAGTGACTAAGTGTCCAAACTGATACGAGACTGTTACTCTTAAAAAGCTCGTCAAGCAAATCTGCAAATTAGATTTTATATTTAGATCATGAAACCCTGGACCAGTTTTGTAGGGTGTGTGATGCAGCAGTCAGAGGAATACGACGAGTAACTCACTAGGACAATTTGCAATTTAAAGATGTGTAGCAGGTCACTGCTCACTGTTTAGACAGGGTATAGACCCCAAGCAGTGAGGGGAGCTACTGTAAGTCAGCCCAATTCGGCTGATCTGCTGACAAGTGAATAATTAACTGAGAAATATCGACTGCCTAGATGAACACGGCTCAACAAGTTGTAGGCAAAATAACTGTTAAATAAACATTACCTGATTAAATTATTTGCCAGCAAGGCATTTGGACTGACTGAAGTTCAAAAGCCTTCAGACCTGGGGGTCAGAACCAGAAAGGCCAGCCTGGTTTGTTTGAAATCCGCACTGAACACGCAGCAGCGGCTCTTGCTGCAGCAGCGCCTGTTCCAAAAGGAAAACCACTAGATTCGGGATCAGGGCAGGTTAGGATGAGAAAATCCCTCATTCCTTCCTGTCGGGGCTCTGCTGAAGTGGGAGGTCACGGTGCAAAGAGTTGACTGGCAGCCTGTGTGCCCAGTTACAACACGCTGATGAAAACACTGCAGTGTTTCGAATGAGACCTGGTTTCTTCTCCGTTTTCTTTCTGGAGAGATCCAGGCGGCCGTCGGTGCCTGGCGCAGGAGGGCTGGATTTGGGCAGACCGGCAGCGGGAGTGCCTGGAAGCAGGAGCTCCCTGCCCGGCGCCTGCCGTGCCTGAGACGCAGCTCCGACGGCTCCGGCGTTGGTGTCATGTCCCGTCAGGCCCAAACAGGCTCCTGTGGAAACGCACTGGAGGAATGTGGAGCTTCTCCACACATTCCATGGAGCAGCTTTTCTGAAGGAGATTTGGGTTTTGTTGGGTACTCCCAGGTCTCACTCCACTGGTGAAACTTGTATCCATTAAGCGAGTGGAACTGGCCGACCTGTTTCCACACTTGTCCCGCAGTTGCAGTCCACAGAACACTGATCCTTTCAGGTTCTTAGGCAGAAGGGGCCAGGATGGCGCCGTCTTTCTCCTCATGCTCACGATGACCCTTTTCCAGGGGACACCCTTGGCCTCCCAAGCCTTGCCTGCGCAGCGAGCAAAGTATATGTGTTATGCATATGCGTTTAGAGGTAACATTTAGTGCTCCAGAGACATAGTTTCAACATAACAGCCAGCAGCAGGGTCGCCTAAACTGAATCCAGTTTAACTCGGGTTATCCAGGAACCCCTCTCTGCGTGTATCCCTCACGGCGCTTTCCCATTCCTGCTGTATTCACGTGTTTGCTTTCCCGGCGCCCAGGCCCGCGGGGAGGTGGGAGGCGCCAGGGCTGCCGTGGAGCCTGCGCGGGGAACGGGCCGGGTCCAGGGCACGATGCGCCTGTGGTCGCTTCAGGCGGTGCCTCATGGCCGCCCTCCGGCCGCCTCATGGCCGCCCCCCGGCCGCCTCATGGCCGCTGTGCGGGTCGGTCCCGGCCGCCTCGTGGCCGCTGCGTGGGTCGGTCCCGGGGTCTCTGCGTGGGGCCGGCCGCGAGACGAGCGTGGCTCAGGCCTCGTGCGAAGCCCTGCGGCCCTTCAGGCACCGCGGGGCTTGGGGGCACTCGATAATAGGTGTAAAAGCGAATGAGAAAGTAAAGGGGTGTCAGGGGTGTCTGGGCTTCCTGGTGGAGGTCGGTGCAGCCTTCCTGCTGTAGCTGCTCCAAGGGCATGAGCTGCCCTACACAAGCACTAACTTTACCCTCTGGAACATCCGTTTTTCATTCCCCTTCATGGTGGTTTTACAGCCCGCTCTGCGTTTCGTCCCCACGCAGGGCTGTAATTCAGATGTCAGCGCAGTTCTGCAGCCCCTGCGACACCAAAGGCTTTTGTGGGCATCACTTTGCTGCAGCTTCTTGTACCTGCAAGCCTGGCATTAACCCTGTCAAACAGGTGTTAATTCACACACTCACAGGATTTGTGTCTGCATTCGTAAAGGCTGCAGCTATTCCATTTGGATTCTTTTAATATTAAAACACCCAGACTTCCTAATAACTCCTTTAGTGATCTGCTTCACTCTGAGTATCTAAATATAGTTTGGACTCTTTTCTCACGTATTCACCCGAACACTAGCGTCTCTAATGACTGTAATGTGCTAATTAAAATAGGGAAGGTTGCGGAGGGGGGGAAGGAATATTTTTCTTTTAATCTTCAGATTTGAATTCTGGAAGAAACATCATTCGCTTTTGGCAATATTTAGAAGTTTGCCGTTAATGTTGCCCCTTTTACATATGTGTAATGCTTCTAATAACTTAAATCTAAAAAATTGATTTCGCTGTTTCTTAAAGATCCTGTGAGATATTTGATGAGGTCAGAAAATTGGCGCATTTAATCTGCATGTCCTGACTGGCAAAGGCAGTAGCTGTTTCATGGCCTTGACGCTTAAAAGCTGGAAAAGTCATCAGTGTTTGTATGATAACAGTGAATTCTGCTGCCGGGAATGTTTTGCAGCCTTAATTTGTACCTTTGACAGTAAATTAATGCTTTGCCACTTTGAACGTTATTGCATCAAATTGTATTACACACACATCAGCAAATGCTTTCTGTACCCTTGTGTTTGTGGAACAGTAGCACCACCTTTTTCTCTGTGCAGTAGAACTAAAATATATGAGATTCCCAAGCTGTTACCTGTAGGATTCTGCAACCTGTGCTTGCAAAATCAAGATAAAACACTAACTATAGCTGCACTGATGTATCATGAAGAATCAAGTTGTGGTGATCTGGGTGCACAAACTGTGAGGGGCTCTTTTTCTTATTTGTTTTTTTTTTATATTCAGATATGAAGTAGTTTCCTTTTTACTGTCCAGTAGCTTAAATACTTGTGCAGGGCAGTCATGAGCTCTGAGCACAGACCTCAGAAATGGGATTTCTGGATTGAGAGCTGTAGCTTTAATTTCCGTTTATTTATTTGTTTTAATCCGGAGATACCATGTCGTACGAGCTTTATCCTTTTTCCAAATATAACACATCAAATCCAATGCCCGTGTCTGTGTTCAAAGCACTAGGGTAACATCTGTCCCAAATAGATCTCCTTTCTGGGTAGTGAAAGAGATAAAGCAGTTGGTGACTTCTGTTGAAGGCTGTGTAGAAAAAGAGTTGAAATTGGGGTTTCTCTGTCTTAATCTTCATCAAGAGGGGCAAAATGAGGCAGGAATTGCCCGTTCTATGCTTAATCTTCATCTAGAGGGGCAAAATGAGGCAGGAATTGCCCTCTCTGTGCTTACTGGAGCCTGACTGCGCTCTTAGGTAGAGCTGAATATGCTGCAAGAGGCTGATTAAGACCTCAGGGAAGTCACTCAAGGTGCTGCTGCTGCAGCTCCCCATCTCTGCTATCCGCAGGCGTCTGCATTCAGCTTTAATTGGAGCTGCTGTGTAGGAAGGCAGGGGAAGCAAGCCAGAAATGTGCAGGGAGTTTGTGTAATGCTAACTTGGGTTTTATTTGATAAGCCATTTACAAAAATCACACCTTCTGAAGTGTGTAGTGGCCTTTTCCAGGTTCCGTGAGCTCAGGCTGAGGATGAAATTATTATGGGCCTGTATTGAGGATTAAAAGGTAACTACCTTTATTGACGGTATTATTTACTTCCAAAGTGCTTTTTGTTATTCAGGAAAGATTCTGTGCTCTGTCATCTAATGATCACAAGCAGAGCCGGTCCACACCGTGACTCGTTGTGATGCAGATGTACTCATTAACTGGAGCTCCTTGGGGAGGTGGAGCGGGGACACTGTTCCCGAGCACATCAGGAATGTGGGAAGCGTTTGCCTGACTTCTCCAAGGTAAACTTGATGTAGTAGAGATGAGGGGAGTTTCTTGCTGTTTGCCCTCGCTTGGCTTTTTGCTTCCATCTTCTACTTCCACAAGTAGGGGAATGAGATGAGTTGTATTGGCCTGTGCCCAAGTTGTTGCTTTTAGTGGTGCTGTTGAAGACAAGAAGGTGTCAACTCCCACACCGAGGTGGTGGGTGTGTGCACAGAGAATGGGCTCCCTTTCCCTTGTATCAATGGCCAAATTCTTAATTCTCAAACTGTAGTCAGAAGAGAGTGTGCAGTTAGAAGCCAGAGTTTGGCTGAAGTATTTTGGTGTGTGCACTCCTTTCTCTCCAGCCTTAAGTAATATTTCTAGAGACCTGCACTGTGTTACCTGGTGTTTTACGTGTTTTACATTGTCCACGTGCTCCTTCACTACTGCTCAAATGTGATTTATGGGGCATTTGTTTTGTCAACTTTTTATAAAAAAAGTTTTATAAAACCTTTTATAAAAAGTTGACTGTGCCAGGAGGAGTCTCCAGGGAAAACCTATAATCCCAGATGGTGTCCTCGCTTTTCTTAACAGTCAGGCGAAGGAAAGGAACATGGATATGTTCCTCCAGCAGATTGAG
>JAUBOD010000971.1:382676-401645 GCA_032353885.1 Nothura maculosa
ATGCGCACTACATCCCCGCCGTCACCAACAGCCCGTTGCGGGGAGGCAGAGGGGTGGTGCAGTCTGCGCATGCGCGGCGCGGCCATGGGCGCCACCAACGAACAACTTCGGTAGGGGGATGGCGCAGGATGGTACAGCCCGCGCATGCGCAGTGCGGCCCGCGGCGGCGGCGCGGCGCCGCCGCCTCCGCGCGGTCAATAAAAGCCCTTCCGCGACAGCGGGGCGGCTCCATAGGTTTGTGGGCGCCTTTTAAGCGCGGGCGGGGGCCTTTGGGCCGTTCAAACGTGCCGCTCCGCCGCGCGGGACCGGCGGCGGGGCAGCGAGCGGCGGCAGGGGGCGCTGCGGGGCGCCCGTTTCCGGGGCGGCGGGAGCGCGCGCGCGCGGCACGCGCAGGGACGCGGAGCGGGTGAGCGGAGCCGGGTGGGCAGCGCGGGGCCGCGCGCGCCCTAACCCGCGGGGGCGGCCGTTTGTTGTGCGGCCGTTGCCTGACAACGGGCGCGCGCCGCTTAAAAGGAAACGCCTTTTTTTTTTTTTTTTTAAAAAAAACCCAACTTCAGGAAAGTTTTTTTTTAAAAAGTGACTAAAAGTGAAATGTTATGAAGCATATACATTATTCTAATTGGGCGTCGTTGGCCTGTACAAGCTTGTGTTGAGCCCCGTTAAAGCTTGGTGTTTATAATCCGAGCTTACGTTTGCAGGCTGAGAGTTTGTGTGGTTTTTGTCCAATGGGACTGAATTTCTGGTTCAACTGCACCTTTTTCAGTCTTTATTATGTTACTCCTTTGAACAGTGTGATGAAGAATGTTATAATGCTCACTTTGTCTGCATTCTAGATAGAAAATATACCAGAAGTGGCTCTTCCTTTCCTTATACAGACTTCAGAATAGTTCGGCACTGCTGTTCCAGTGCCCTCACTTGAGGGTAGTTCCAGTGCTCAGAAATGCCCATGTAAATGGGGATGAGAATTTCAGGTGTTTCAGTCCATTATTCTCCTTATTCTTAAACAGTTTAAGAGTCTAAATAGAATTTTTCAGTGCTTGGAAACTCAGGCTTGTTTAGACTTCATTTGTTCCCCAACTTGATCACTGTGCAAAACTAGTGAGATTAAAGATGTAGGGCAAATCAGGCGGGGGAATTTATTTTTGGAGTTGACTGCCCTGTGTTATCACTAGGCCTTGTAGATGAGTTGTCCCAGTTTTACCTCCTATGTAGGAAGGTTATAATTTTGCATTACTAATCAAAGCATAACGTTAAAGTTTAATGCACGAAGCAAAGCATAAGGCAGGTGTATTCCCTAAGCCTAGGTCTTTTCTGTCACATGACACTGCATGTTGACTTCATTTATTCCTTGCATGCCTGACGTTACGTCTCCTCATCTGCCTTTTCCTAGTAAGTATTTAATGAATTTTCTCTGGTTGTGTAATGTTTTTCTTGCTTGGTATCTTATTCTGCAGTGTGTGTATTTTTTCTTTTTTTTTAGTATTTTCTAACATACTGTTGTTGTTGGCTGACTGTTCACTTCAGGCAACCTGTAGGCCTTGGAAAGATACGGAATTGGCCTCAGTAAAACACCGTATATTTAGTTGCCAGATCTGATGGTATTGCTTAGGATCTGTATTAGCCATCGTGTTGCTTAAATTGTGTGCTTAGTATTAGATTTAGAGTCTAGACATTGAAATGTAGGATTCTTCTCAGTTTTATCTCCCTGCAAGTGAGGACTGTAAGGTAAGGGTTCTTATGTGTAGTCTGAGCTTTGTAAAACTCCAGCAGAATCAGTGAAGGAGCTGAGCAGGGATTAGGAGCAGGATTGTGTGCAGTCTCTTGTGTTTTCTTTTTCCCATGCTTAATTCTTTATTGTTCAGTTTTGCGCTATTCTTCAGTTCTGATGAAACTATCCTGGCAAAGAATATTCTGAAGTGTAAACGTTTGGCCAGACATTATTGTCATGCATTTGATTGACTTTAATTTTTATTTAATATGATGCTAAAGAAAGTTTGAGCTCTGAAGAACTTTTGATTAAATAGCTAATGGAAAAGGGATCCAATAGCTGGTCCTGCAGTATGTCTTATTACAGGTACATGTCTTATTATAAAGCAGTGCTGCTTAATATCCACCAAATTATGATTCTTGGAGAATCGTGACTGCTTAGCTTCACCCTTACTTCAGAGTACACGTTTATTTGCACTTTAGCAGTCTTGTTCTTTGCTGTTTTCTTTCATTTTATAATTTTGCTAATGCATAGTGAAGGGTAATAGGTAGACTCCCAAAGCACTATTAAGTTAAAGAACCAACAAACTTTTAACTGAATTAGTTTAAAAAAAAAAAAAAAAAATTAGAGAAATGTCATTGAGATGCACCATTTGCGATACCTGACTCTTTGCTCAGGGCAAACATCCAGTATGGCCCTCAGGGCATGTGTTTCCTGAGGGAGGCTTTCCTTTAACCCCACAGAGTTCTTAAGGTTTGCAGTTTAAGAGACGTGAGCATCACTTAACTACTGTCTTAAGCTGTAAGTTTCTGCTGCTCTGACATTGATAGAATTTTTTCCTCTAATCTTAGAAAATGATGGCAGATGATTTAGAAAAATTTATTCAAGATCAGAAGGCCAGATTGGCACAAGATAAAGCAGAACTTGAAAATGATCCACCTTACATGGAGATGAGGGTAAGAATTCAATGATTTTCCTGAATTTAAAGACTTCTGTCTTTAGTCTTGAATTTTACCATGTTCTTAAAATACTATTTGTTGTGGAAGTGTGTATTAAGGATGTATCTATTCAAAGCAGTTTCTAACTTGAATATGCTTTGTGTTTACATGTGCATGTTTTAAAAAGCTGTTTGCCTGTGGCATACACATTGCAATTCCTTCTTTGTAACTTGGAAAACTCTAGGAAATGCTTGTTAGTCCTTCCTCTACCCCCTCAGGTGCTACAGGGTGCTGCTGTCTGCCAGCCTCACAACAGAGGCAGTAGGAAGCAGACAGAGGGTATAACCAGCTGTAATATTTCAATGAAAATTAGCAATTAGGAAAGGCAGATTGCTTAATACAACAGTTTCACAAAAGCTATAGTCACCACAAGGGGGTTCTTAGAAACTTCAGTAAAGTTTCTGAGCTATAAAGATTTTTGATGTGCACTTCACCAGTAAGTTATTTAGCAGTGCAAACACATGGCAAAAAGCTGCAAGTAAATTATTTAAATAGTGTAACTCTTAGCTAGTTGGAATGAATTACTTGAGGGGAGGGGGCTTTTTTTTCTTGTAATATAGTTTATAGTTTATGACTTAATAGTTTATGACTTAAAGCCCCAAATACCATTAGCTTTTAATGAGATATTGATTGTGATACTGCCTTTGCACTTCCCTTTTTGTTTCATGAGACAGTTATGAGTATTTATCTTTGCCCTTGCATGTGTAAATATTTTTACCTATTTATAATAAATTTCTCTAGAAAGCTAATTCTGAAGGTGTTGGGAGAAAGTGTTGACCTTCTTTAATGTGCATCCTTTGTTCAAAGCAACTTCAGAGCGCAGGAGAATTCCAAGCTGTTGGTGCCTGTGTCGTTACAGGGGGCTTGGAACTTGCCCAGCAGTTCCCTCAGTCGCTGTAGAGAGCAAAGAGGATATGTGTAAACTCTGAAACTGGTGGGAATACCATTTGAGTTGTTTCTGTTGAAATACATTGAAGTAATTCCTATGTAGAAGAGGAACTGCTGCTTTTTTGATAATATTGGTGAAATATGCAATCAGTTTCATATGTTAATCCCACATCCCTTTCAGTCTCTCTGATCTACAGTGCTAATAACTATGCCAACATTACCATTCTCATGTGGTGTGTCTTTTACCTTGTGAGCAGTAAACTCTATTTTCTCTTTTTTTTTCAGAATAAAGAATCAGAGAAGCTTTCTGAGACTAGCAGATTGTTAATTTCCATGGCTAAAGAAAATATACCTCCAAATAGTCAACAGAGCTGCCCTTTAGGTATAGTATATTTTTCATGTCTTCTGGGTTTAAGCAGCATTCAATTAATTAAAGAGAATTTTTGGAAGGGCATTAGTGTACTGAAATTTTTATTAAAAGATTATTACAATTCAAGTGTGCATTATTTCTGTATTCTCCCAAATGTCCTGGGATTGTGTGAGGTTTCCCTGTGGCTACACTTGTTTTCTGAGATTTGCATAAAGAAATACATCAAACACTTCATTTTCCTTGCTTATAAAGGTAGCCTGATCAACAACATCAGCAAAACAATCTGCTGGCCAGTCTTTGGTAGATGATGTGCCCTTTCATGGTGTGTTTGTGGGGAGTTTAGAGCAAAAGGTTTTGGAGGTTTCTTTCCATTTGCACTAATCGATTTCCTGAAAAAGGCTTCTCCCTGCTTTGTGGGAGAGATGCAAAGGCACTTTGCTGCTGCCAGCCTTCTAGTGAATCTGGCTTGCAGCTTCTCTGAAGGGAACACACACCATTAAACTCTTTTTTTCCTTTGAAACTCTAAACATGTCTTTAAACATTTAAGCATAGAGTACTAAACTGAGTGTGCTTTTGTAACAAAGATTGATACAATGTGGTTGTCCTTTGAGAAAGAACAAGTACTTTCTCTTGGTAGAAAGTTTTAACCAGTGAACTGATTAAACTTGTTTTCTTGATGTGCTCTGATTAGCCAGTTCACTGACTGCTTTCCTTACAAATACCCCACTTCCTGCCCTCTCTTGTTTTGTGTTCTCATTTGGATTTCTGTTTAAAATCTAGGCTAGTGTATCTTGGTCTATTCTGCTCTTTCTGCAAGGTGCAGCCCTCTTAACTTGTCTTACTATTTTTTTTTCCTCTAGGCACCTCTCTCTTGGTTTAAATAGACTTTTGAATCTGTCTGAACAGATTTAGAGCCTATTTTTGTCCTGCTGCTTGTTGCTGGGGAACTCTCTTCTTTCATTTGTACCATATGGTTGACACTTTCTTGGGTTTTGTACCCTATTTATTTTTCATTCTATGCTTATTGTAATTCGGGTGTAATTCTGCTGCTTCCAATAACAGTAAAAGCTATACTTTTATTTTAAATAATACACGTGCACAGGCATTTGAGGCTTTTGATTTAGTATTTCAAAACTCTCTCTTAAACCAGTGTTTTTGCTACCCTCAGTCTGTTATCTTCTAACTGAATTCCTGACTAGAGCAGTACTGGTCTAGACAGGAAAAAAATGGCCTTATGAATCTGACATCCAAACTAAGCTTAACCACATAAATAAAAGCCTGTTTTAAATAATGTTATATACCTATAACTTCTGCTATATAAAGTAAGGGTAGCTATACCTACGTGTACCTCAGTAATGCTGAAGATGAAAAACTTGTTCTATCCTCCACACTTTGAACAAGCTGATAAATTCCTATTATGCTCCAAAAATAACAAGAAGTTAACAGACACGTTATGCCTGTGGTCCTTCCTACTCACTGTTAAATTGAAAAGAGAAATTCTGGACCTTTCACAAACCTTATTGTGAATTACATTTCCATAAGTAAAATTCCTGGTTTCTGAGCTGCTGTCATTAGTGCTAAGCTTTGTGAAATGATACAAGTAAGAGTGATCTGAAGTGACACTTGAATGCTGTTTGCTGGCAGAATTCATAATGGATAAATTTGGTAATAGGACAGCACTTGAATAACAATGTATCTCATTTCTGGCAGTTTTACTGTTGGTCAGCAAGTTAGTTCAGGTGTTATTTCTTGGCTTTGCTATAGAAGCATACAGTATAGAAAACAGCATGGTAGATTAAATAGTCTGCCTTTATATCCCAAAGGCTGGGCAGATAACTTAAAATTCTTTTGATATTAAAATTCTTTCAGTAAGTAGCATGAAATATTTCAGTACATGGAGTACAAATATTCCTGAATAAAGTGAAAGATTTAGTGTTAATTTGAGGAAGGGAAAAGAAGGAAGCATAGTTTCTGCACCTATTAGTTCCTACAGTTTTTTGTGGGAGTACAAGGAAAGTCTTTTGTGGGAGTACAAGGAAAGATAAAAAGCAAGAGGATTCTCCTTACAGAGGTAAACAGGCTGCCCAGAGAGTAACAAGATTATTGCCTTTCCAGCAATGTAAATAAAAGTGATATTTTATCAGAAATACTTTTGAGTAGAAGGGAAAAAGAGATGACATCCAGGCTAATGTGCTTCCTGGAATTACGAGGCCAGTGTTGGAGAGCTAGAATAGTCCATGTCCTCATGTGTATATTACAATAAACAGTACTTAATGTTACCATGTAAATACATTAACGCACAGAAAATATTACACGAGGGGCAAACTAGAGATCTTAAATACAAAGCCAGAAATATTTATTGCTGGAGTAATGGGCTGCTGAACATCCTTGACTGTCAAAACAATGAAAAATAAAGTATGCCTTGTCTTCAGACCCAGGAATCTGGGAAGCACAAATGCAAAAAGTTATGGTGACCATTCCTCTGAGCATACATTAACTGGAATATTTTTGCCGTGCTACCCTCAGCCAAAGTTATTTTTTAAAGTAGGCTCTCAAGTATCTCCTAAGTTGCTATCCAAGAGTGTTATTTCATTGCTGTTCTGGTGGCAATGCAAAAGGTCTTATGTAATGAACTAACTTCAAGTCATCTTTTGAATACTTAAGCTATTTGAATCGAGGCCTCTGTTTATCACTGGTTGTGATTCTCAATGTTGCTGACTGCTGTGGAGTTACCGAGTGGATCTTTGCTTGCTTGTTGCTGTTGATTTCTCTTGACTTGATATTTTCCAACTGTAACTTTATGTGGAAATAAGAGTCAAGATGCAGTGATGGCAGAGGGAGGAACCAACACCTTTCCCTCATCAGTATTGTATTTCTCTTAAAATTGATCTCCTTCTGGTTTGGGTGGAATGAGGTGTTTTAACATAACCTATACTTAGCTTATTGTTCTCCAAGTTCTGCAGATAACTTGCAAGCTGGAGAAGAAGTTCCTGTGCAGAGTCTTGAGTATTAGTTGAGCTCCATAACCTCTTTCAAGACTGAATATGCCAAATCCAATATTATCTGCTATTGTTTCCTTTGATTCCCTAGAACTGTAGCAGACTGACTCCTGTTTTGGCTAGCAAGGACTGAGCTGAAACTGCCTCCAGCCAGCCAAGCATCTTCTTACTAAGCCTTCCCACTCCCCCAACTTTTTTATCTGTTTCTGTATCAGTTACCAGTGTGAGTCTCAAGTTAGCAATTTCTAGTGTTTAGATAATGTTGTACTTTACAGACTGAGTAATGCCATAAGCAGTTAAAAACAGTGGATTCAAACCAATTTCCATACAGTAAACTGGCAATGACAAAAGACTAAAATGTGGAAATTCTGCTGCTCTTCCTATTGCCTTCCCGACAGCTTATTTCAAAGGGGCCACAAGGAGGAACCCACGAAAGGTTGTACCCTCTGCTGCTTGCTGTGTAGTTTTGTGCAGTTCACTAGTTCTCCATAGCGAGTGGTGAAGCCTCCTGCAGAAGTGGCCTTGTGGAGCAGAGGATATTTCTTACAAGTGACTTGAGTATGGACTTTGGGAGCAGCCCTCGGGTGGCCTTGTAGTTAAGAATGCAGCTGTTCCAAGGCTTGATAGGAATCTTGGGGAAGGAAGAAATGTGTGTTTTGCAATAAAGAACACTGAAGTGTAGAAAAATAAATGAGTATCACATGGCTAAATTCCTTGTCCTTGTAAGGAAGCCAACACAGATTTCATTACCTCTCATGCTGAGCAAGTAGCTTGTTTTGGTTGCTGTGTATGGTTTATATTGTGTTATAAGTAGAGCTTAAATATCAGAGTAATTTGTAGACTAATGTTTATGTTGAGAGATTTATACATCAGTAAAAGAAACAGTGTGAAGTAACCTAAATATAATACATCTTTACATCCATCCAAATGAATTCAGATTATATTGCCTTTTATTTTAAGGGAAGAAATGGCAAAGACTGGAGGAAAATTAACATTCAAAACAAATTCCTGTTTCCAGAAAGCTTTTCACACAGCCACTCTGGCAGAGAAGAGAGTTTTTATTTCTGCTGTTTTGTAATTACTGGTGCATAATTCACTTTCTATTGCTGGTATCTTACAAAAATTCCCAAATTTTGCTGTATGTTCTTTGTGTAGGTACGAAATAGTGGAATATTAATACTTAAATGAATTAAACTTTCAGGTGACTATGGCTTGAGTTTACCACTTGGAGAAGAATATGAACGAAAAAAGCATAAACTAAAAGAGGAACTTCGACAAGACTATAGGCGATATCTTTCTCAGGTAAAGCTTCATGTCTGGTTGCCTGAGTTTGAGTCACCTAATGCCTCTTGTTTTAAACAAATGTATTTGATGAAACCAACCAAGTATTGTGGAAAATTATGGGGTTCACTGTGAGCTGTGGCTAAAGACTTCTCAAGAAAAACTAGGTTCAAAATGTCATTCTTAGGAAAGTCTCTAGATTTCAGGTTGTCTGTAGATCTTAGTGACATGACCTTACATATTCCTTAATATACTTTATTCTGAATATTAAAATTCCCTTTTTTTCTTATTTTATTACTAAGAATATAAAATAGAATTTCTCCCTTAAGTAGTTATGTTTTCTGCAGTCTGTCATTCAGGTAATAATATTCCTCTGACTTAATTTGCCAGTTCCTTTGCTCTAATGCTTAGCAGAAAGTACTCAGAGCCACAGTAGCCATTTAAAATGAAATATTTCTGTTGTTTGAAAATGTCCATTGTTGGTATGATTATTGCTTAAATGGAAAGAATGAATTGACTTTAAGAAAGACTCTTTAAGTCAAATATTTTTGAACGAAAGATTCATTATGAATAGTGTCTTTTCCCTGACTTTTAGGGTATTTCACAGGCAAAAAGAAAGGTAGGGTGCCTGCAATATGCGTTTTTTTGGTTCAAATTAGTAGCTTTTTGCTTTGTTTGAAAGCTTTGTGCTGTTTGCATAAAGATCATTACATTTTTATGCTTGTGCATGCTGTAGTGATTAGTTGTGATTAATGGCATTATGATGCTTTGTGCAAAATGATTGCTTGTATGTATGATTTTCCATTAATATGATTTAAAACTCATTGATTTCTCTTTTCCTTTGTATTTATCATTGCTGTCTAATGCTGATTACACAAAAGCTTGTTTCTTTTAGTAGGCATTTGCTGCAAAGCATATGAGTTTTCATCAGTTATATTAGGTGGACACTGTGAGTTCAGATTTTTCTTTATTTACTTAGTAATTTCAAAGTCTGGAATAGAGCAGTAAGCTCTGAAGTATTATAAACCCCGGGGGGGAGCATTGAGGGCTTTTTTCTTCCCAATTATTGTAAAATATCTTCAGTGCTTAGGGAAGCTGTGGAGCTGGTTATGCAACAACATATGGCCCAGAATGACAGAATAAAAATATTTAGGGAAAAGTAATTCAAGAGGCATGTATTTGTCAGCTGCTTTGTTGCAATAAGTCTGTTAATTACTTATATTGTTATAGAGTAATGTTTAATTTTCAAATTTAATGATGTCCATGTGTGTCTTTCAAATTGAGCAGCTTTAACCAAGAACAGGTAGGTAGCCTGATAGGAAGAAAATCCCTGTTCTTTTGAGGGGGCTATAAATGAGATATGCGTATGGAATTAGCTCTATTAACATGCACTTCTGAATAACTATAGCAATGGTGGCTGGTTGCTTAACTTCTGATCAGAAATAATGCTCATGTAATTGTTGCTTTATGTTAATTTGAAAATTCAATTTATTTCCATCTTAGAAAGTGTTAAAATGTGATTTATTTTATAAATCTTAGCAGAGTACCCAATCTCACTTTTACACAAGATATTTTATTCTTAAGTGAGCTTTAGTTTTGCAGGTGTAGGTTTATGTTTTATTTTTGTGTAATGCATTTTAACTATATTAAACTTGTAGAAACTAAGGATGAGATCCCAGTCCCTGATTTCTTTTCCCTGAGTAAAGAGACAGTGCGATAGCTAACAGCTCTTAGCTGTGATAGTTCTTTGGTTAGTAACTTGTTTAATCATGCTTATGTAGAAAAGGCAATTTCTCCATCAACTCCTGATTTTTGGCAAGTGATCTTCTTATTCTCAAGGCATCTCCAGGGATGTGTTCAAAGTGAGACAAAAATTGGTAGTGAGGACTCTAACTCATTTACTATCTCTGCTAAACATAACTCAGTTCTCCATCTTAATCTGGTTGCCTCATTATTTGAATATCTGCACAATTGTTAAATCCTTTTAAATTGTATATCAGAAGTATAATTTGTGATGATGTGGATTCATAATGATGTGGACAGAGGGGCAAAGCACTTGGCTGTTTACCTGCCCCAGCTTTTTAAGCTACAGCTACATAGCAGCATGAGTGATGGAAGGAAGAAGCATTAGTGAAAATATCATTTTTCTTCCTTCCATCATTACTCTGTCCCACATGAACACATGACCTTTTACTGAACCTAATGGGATTTATAAGTCCTTGACTAATTGAGGAAAAACCTTAGGATACCTTTAGGAAATGAGAGAGATGTGAGGAAGCCACTAGACTTTGAATATCAACCCAGCACTGGCCTTTGGTTGGAAAGGCTGCTCTTTTGGCTTCCTTTACAGCCATGTGCACATGGGCCCAAGATTTTGCAACAGTACAGAAAGTGCTTTCAGTTTGAGGTTTTGTTATAAAATTAGCTTAGAGTCCATAAAAGATTGCAAGGTCTTGTGGTAGGTTGTTATTCTGGAAAATTTGAGGATTGCTTTTATGGAAGACACAGGTTGTGTTGATATGTGGAGGCGGGTTATACCTCCATTAGCATGGATTCCCTCCCTCAAAATAAGGGGTAGACCTATGCTTTCTGTAGTGAAGGCAATTTTATAATAAATATTTAATCTTAAGTAAGGTAATGTCCTGTAAAATGCCTCTGCTTGTAGTTTTACAGAAAAATTGAGAAATGTGGGTTTTGAAATAAAAGTCTCTTAATTTACTCAGATAATCTTAAAATAATATAGACAGAAAGCAGCATGACAAATGTTTTCAACACAAGATGAAAGCTTGAGATTAACTAAGCTAAGCCCTTTAGCTTTGTTTTTCCTTATTTTCACTCCATGCTCGAAGAACATCCCATGTGTTCAGAATATAAAGGTTGTTTCACCCCTTATTTCATTAAATTGTCCAGTCTTGTTTCAGACCATATCATTCCAAGCACCTGTTTAGCAAGTGAGATTTGGTGCGTTTTAAAATGCATTGAATGATTCTATTTTTTTTTCTTAATGTAGAAAAATTACCTGACTACTGGTGAAGTGGACCCATACACTCAGGGATTATCTCTTCCTATCGACGAGCGGAGGTCGGCCAAGGTGAGTGTGTGGAGGAGGTTCAGTAAGTGCAATAGCAATTGGAAATGAATCTTGATAGTGCTCTGGAAAAAGCCTTCCTAGTTGAAGTTTTCTCTAAAACTGCTTGCAAATGAACATTTCAGGAGGTGAGCATTGGAATAACATTCTAATAAAGTCTTTTTGGTCTATTAATTGTTGTCAATTTTTTAATCGTATGTTGCCTATACTGATAAGCTTTCAAGGTGTGTAATTCTAGGCTGTTACCAGCTTGAGGTCTGCTGATTCTAATTGAAATCTAGACAAGATCTGCTGTGCCCAAAAGCCTTGTGGTTGTGCTTATTTTTTTGTCCTGCTGCACCTACTGACCTGTGGAAATATATTACTTTCCTTTTTAAGTCCTGTTTTCCTTATTGTTTATTATTTATTACTTCTTCGGCCTGAGGATAAGAATAATTTTGAAAAGATGTTCTTGTGCTTGTTTCCAGTGATATTCCTCTGGTGGTTTTCTGTCCATTGGTTCACAGCTCAAAGCAATGTGCTTTGTTGTACACCATCTGGTTTGATTTCCTCTTGTGTTTCTGTAACCATATTGCATATCCTCACAGGATTTTTGAACAAATATGCCTTTGTGTCTAAATAAAGACTGAGCAGATATTTCACATATTGCCTATTGTTAATATAGTTTATAAAACTTTGCAAATTCTAATCTTACTTTGTGATCCGTCTGGTAATGTGTTCTGTGAGAGGAGTACGTGCTGTCTTTCAGCATTTAGCCCCTTTGGTCTCATTGAGACTTCTTATGAATTTATTGTATTGATTCCATATGGTGGAGAGATAGTAGCCAGGACTGTCCAGTCTCTGTGCTGTGTGACCTGCGTAGGGATTATCTGGGAAGACAGTTTTGTGAAGGCAAAAGTGGAACTTTCTTCCTGGAGGAGGAGCAGGCTCTTGAACTCTTGGTTTAGGGACATAGATTTCTTTGGAATTGCCTTCTTGGGTTGTGTTGGGGGCTGCACAGTCACTGCAGTCTGCCATGAGATGCCTGCTGTGGAAAGTGTGGGTCCTGCCCTTGCTTCATCTTCCTGCCTCTCTTGCACAGGCAGTGATGTTTGGTTGTATGATAAACAGGGGAGAGCTGATGTTAATAAATACCGATGTTATACAAAATTATACTAATGTTACAGTAAGGGAGGCAGCAAAAATTAATCCCCAGGAAAGGGTAGGGAGCCCCTTTCAGTGGTAGCTCACACTTATGCTTAGTTGGAATAGATCTTTACATTAGCTTCAAATGTTCATGAGGTTTACGTTTCCATTTGTTGGTATGTGTGCTAAAGCAGTGAAGGAGAAAGTATCTCTTGATTAAGTCTGTGGAAAGCAAAGAAATATTGCAAATATCTCTCTTAGAGCTTATCATGACAGTTCAATATTCAGTAGAGATTTTATAACCAAAAAAAAGTGCATTGTAATCTTAGTTGTTTATTTATTACCGCTGTAGAAACTCAGAATGGCCAGAAGATGTCACACTGTGCACTGCTAAACTGTATTCAGCCTCTGGGTGGATAATGGCAAGGTGCAAACAGCTGAATTTTTGTTCCCTCTGCAGGGTGGTGTGTGCTGAATTCTAAATCACGCAGCACGTTGAACCTTTTGTAGAGCATTTGGGAGCTTTTGGGCTGCTAGAGGTGCTGCTAGGGCCGCTGTTGAAGAAAACAGCTCTTGGGCAGTTCTCATAGCTGTCTGCAGGTTTTATATTGTCTCCATTAGAAACTATGTAGGCACAAAGATGGAAAAGAATCAGTTTGAGATCACTGGTCATCCTTTTAAAATGATTATTTAAGCTCGTATTTCCATGGTGATAGATAGTTCTCTGAAGAAATTGAGGTGTAAACTCTTTCCTAAAAAAAGAAATCTGTTTATGGGGAAGTAAGCATATACGTAATCAGATCCTTTAATAGCTTTTGTATTGTGTAAAAAATACAGAAGGTACTGCAGTGAAGAAGAGGGGAATTCATAAAATTGCAATACTTCTTACGCAATGACTATACAAATCAGAATTAGGTGCTATAAGGAATTATTTGAAAGTTGTTCTGGGTAGGCTCAAGAAATAATGAGGACTAATGTTTGCTTGATCTGGAGGCTTTTATATTTCATATTACATCTTTAAGTTATTGAGGTTTTATTCCTTCTTATTTTGAGACCTGAGCAAGCTGTCAGTAGATGGTATTGCCTTGCTAAAGCAGCTAATAACCTCCTCTCCCTGGCCAAGAATTATTTATGGAAACCAAAGAAAAACATTCTTTGCAATTTTGTCTTTTCTGTCATCAGCTTAATTACTAGTTTAGATTTGACAGCTAAGCACATCCTGCACCGTGTGTGTGTGTGTGTGTGTGTGTGTGTGTGTGTGTGTGTGTGTGTGTGTGTATAGCCTTGTTTTAATTGTGTGGAAGTAATTCATAACTAAACTTAATATAAAAATAGTGTGCTTTAAAATCACCTGTAAATACATTTAGATTGGAAATTAGAGAGAGATTCCTAGTCCTCAGAAGACTGAGGTTTTGGAACAGCTTTGTAATAAGCAGGAGCAAATCTAACTTGTAAACTGGCTTGTAAATTGGAACTTGATGTTCAGTAGCGTCCTGTGGTTATCAAGGGCTAGACTTGGGGCCCAAGGAGCTGCTTTCCACTTGCACATTTCTGATTAAGAGAAAATACCATGATCCAGTGATGGGCAAAACCCCCCAAACTGTTTCAAACCCTGTATGTACATCATAAAGAAGGAGGTGGAAAAACACACAGCTGGATTGTGTTCACTTAATTCTGTGGGGTGAAAAGCTACTCTGCAAAAATGCAAAATTATGATGTACTTCTCAATGCCTGTTTTAGGAGAAACTGCGTCTTGAAAGAAACAAGGAATACAATCAATATCTCAGGGATAAAGAAGAATGGAATGAAAGGCTAAGGAAATTAGGGAAGAAAAACACAGAGGTAATACAGATTTACTGAACCTGATGCATTACAGGAGGGGACATAAATGAGCTATATTGGGAATTTTGTCACTGTCAACTGTTTTATCATGGACCAAGACACACAAAGTAAGACAAAAGAGGCAATGAATGCAGTTCAATTAGGCACTGATTCTGTGAGTGTATTTGGGAAGTGCTGGCTGGGAGTCATCCAGTACAGTTCTGATTCCTGCTTTGGTCACCTGTATCTGGCAGAAGGCTGTTCTTTCTTCTTGGTCTCTTCTGTGTCAATTCTCCACATTATTCTTGGTGATAAAAATAGTGACCAAGAAAGCTGTCTCTGCTGGACAAAACACTAAGCCCTATTAGGTGAGGCTGCCCCCTTTCCCACTGCCTGGAGGTTTTCACTGCTGCTGGGCTGTCAGAAGGTGCATTTTCAGCAGAGCTGTTCTTGTAGATGAGGTGTGTGTGTCTGCACCCTGGCAAGCATTGAGGCTCTCGCCTCCAGCTCTGCTGGGTGAGCTGTCTCCTCTACCTCACTAACTTCAAATTGCATTTAAATAATTCAAACGGCACATCCCACTAAACTGGTATATCCCGACTGAAATAGAATAGGAGGTACTTGCACGAGCATCTTGCCCTGTGGATTTTAGGGAAAGGTATTTTGCAGTAGAAGTGACAGGTTGCTGGAAGCTTCTTTAGCATTCAGTCTTGGATCTAGAAGTGCTGCATCGCCTAAGACTCTGTAGAATAACAGGAAATAAAATGCAGATTTAGTTAATAAAACATTTCAGTACACTTGGGACACATTTGAAACAAACTGTCTCCAGAGACATATGCGCTCTGCAAGATGTAGGAAGCTGAAACATTACTTCTTACCTCTGGGGCAATCTCAGTTAATCTCAGGAGTTAATCGCAGGAACCTGACGTTGGTGTTTTGGTTACAGTTCCCTGCTTGCTGGAAATCCTTCTTTAGTAGGGTGCAGGTGGCCTGATCTTACCTTGAACATTGTTTTGCTCTGGTCTGTTTCCCCCAGGTCTTTTGTTGTTTGGCAAATACTTCCTCTGTTCTGTCTGAATGCCATGAACCTACTGATATATAAAGGGCAGTAATTATAGTCAACAGAAAATTATTAACTCTTAAGTCTCAAAAGTCTTTGCAAAAACTATTCTCAAAGTATTTGTGCTGTACGAGGGCCTTTGATTTAGTAATCTGGAGAAAAAATGCTAGCTGGGAACCTTCTCTATTCTTTTTTAATTGAAAAGAACTGTACAGAATGAGTAAGTTGTTCTTTTTCTATTCTTATCTTGCTTTAGTGTTGGACAGCAGTGATTTTGGGACCCATTTAATGCAGGTGTGACTTAAGAAGGCCTTGCTTTTTTTTTTTTCTTTTTATGGCAACTTGTGTGGATTATATTTGCTTGCAACAGCACAAATTTTCTCACAGTGGCTGACAAGCTCAAACACATTTACCATACAACATTTACCAGCTCTGTCTAGAGGAATGTAGCTTGTCCTTCTTCAGATTATTTTCGTGTGAGAAAGCTCACCTTCAGATGTGTTCGTGTCATACAGGTGAAACCTTTCAATTTACGACAACATACCTATTGGGTCATATTCAGGCATTGTTTAGATGTTGAAATTCAATATCTGATACTTCTTGGCTTCTTGAAGTGCTCTACATAGTGATCCCTAGGGACCTGGTGGCAAAACTGCAGCCAGTGTTAGTGCATCTGAGACTCTGGTTTCAGAACTTGGGAGCCCATCTCTGTTCCTCTTATTACCTGCATGAACGTGGGCCCTTAAGTCTTTTAAAGATTTATCTGCATATTGAGACATTCGTGTTTCCCAGGGAATGAAGTATAGAGGCTGTGAAGGTTTTTTTGGGGGGTGACTGGTGTTTTGGCTTTTTGGTTGGTTTAGTTTGTTTGTCATCCTGTTGAATTTTTAGTTTTGTTGGAAACAATTTTGCTGTCAAAAAATAAACTAGAAAAATTGTAAGGGTGTATTCAAGCGATTCTTTCATTTCTAACAAATATAAAACATGCGACTAGGACTTAAAATCAAATGACCAGGTCTTATGCTTAGTGTAGGTTACCTTGGAAGTTTGTTTCAACACTTCAGAAAAAAGTGGATGAGTTTAGGTTGCAAAGGACCTCTGAAAGTTATGTAGCTCAGTCTCCTACTCGGAACAGGCTTATCTTCAAAATTAAATCAAACTGCTCAGGACTTGTTCCACTTGAGTTTTCATGCAGGTAGGGATGGAGATCCCAGAATTTCTCTGGGCAAGGTGTTTTGCTCCTTAATCACTCTCACTGTGAACTTTTTTCCCCACGATACTAGATTCAAACTTGCTTTGTTGTAATTTTGACCATTGCTGCTTAGAAGAGCAGAGCTCTGGCTTCTCTGTAACTACCCTTTAGCCTTTAGAGACTGCAATTAGTAGCATCTGTACCCCTACACACCCTCCTTAACTTTCTTTTCTCTGGGCTGAACAACCCGACTCTGGCAGCTTCTTTCATGTGCTCCAGTCCCCTGAAGATCTCGGTGTCCGTCCTCTCCAGTCCTCAGAATTCGTGAGGTTCTGTCAGCCCTTTTCTGAAGTTCATCAAGAACCTCCTGCAAGACCTGTTGACCTCTCCTGTACATTGACCTCTCCTCTCAGTTTGGTGTCCTTTGCATCTTTATTTTTCTTTACAACATTGTGAAGTATTGGGTACTATTACCACTCTAAAAATCTGCTACTTTCCCAAATGAAAAGTTATTGCACAGGAATACTTCACAGTTTGTCTAAAATCATGTTGTTTCTTGGAAATGTATCTTGAACACTGACCCCTATGTCATAAGGTTGTCTATTATTTAAATAAATGGCCTTTCTCATAGTGACAGCCACTAGGACAGGGAAATATCTTACAAGATGGTCCTGTTAAAAGGTTGTGCTCTTGGGTAAGAAGTACCATGGCTTGCCTGAAGCTGAATAGAATAAGGACATCTAGTCTCTTGGTTATAGTATAAAGTTCAAAATGTATATGCTTTTAAATGTGAAGGTCAAGCTGTTACCTCTTCAGGACTGGTAGTTATTCTTGTATTTAAAAAAAAAAAAAAAAGAGAATTCTATTAGTCAAGAAAATCCCTAGCTTTAAAAGTCATTTTTGAAGAGGTTTATTTGTTCTTCCTAATGTTCTTCCAATACCTATTTAGGGAATGTCTGAAGAAATGCAAAACCAAGATTTTACTGTTTGTGATTTGTTTGTATTCAGATGTTTTAATATTCTTTTTCTTATTAAACAGCAGGAGACAGACAGAAATAAAAATCCTCTTGCTGTTACGAAGCTCCAGCCAGAGCTACGTACACCGGTACAGCCCTATAGAACAGGCACAGAACCTCCTAAGAAAGATGCCTTCACTTCCACAGAAGGTTACGAAGAGCTGCTAAAAAAGAGACACTTGGAAGACAGATACCAGAGACTAGATGATGAGGCTGAAATAAGTCGACCGCTGCATAAAAAGATGGAAGATTTGGATGTTCCGGAGAGAAGACATCGCGTGTTTGCCAGCCCATCTGGTATTCCTGTTAGGAGGCATCACAGACTTGATGAAGATCGTAGTTCTGATAGAAGATACTACAGAATGGACAATGATCCTGAGATCAATGAAGAAATGGACTCTAGATTTAGATATGAAAGTGATTATGACAGAAAGCCTTCACGTTTTCTTTATGCTGAAAGGTATTTTTAATTAAGTTTTCTACCATATTTCCATAGTGCTTCTTGTTGATCTTGTCAGAAGTCGTGCAAGATTCACATGTGAATATTTTTGGACTCCTCTTAAAAAGAAGCTTTGACATAACTTTTAGAGAAATATTTAAAACGTTGTACGAGAACATAAGAATGTACAGCATATATTAGGTAGCATTTAAGATGATATGGCAAACTGTGGATACTGGAGAAATTACACAAGAGAAGAAGCCTACAAAGTGTTTATATGAGTAGTTTGCCAGATTATCCTACTATTTGTGGGGAAATACCTGCGGTAAGAGGCAAAGATTACACATGTTTTCTTAGATGTAATAATTTCAGCAAGTTGCAGGCAAACTTGGTCTGAACTTCAGTTTTTGGTATATAGCAGTAGATGTTAAAGCATTTTAAAAAGTTTTCTAAATTTATTTATTTGCTCCATGTCTTACTAATTGGAAAAGTCTTTGTACTTGGCCATTGTTGAGTCAAAGCCTGATTCTAATCTAATAAGTGGACAACTGAATGAATGTTTAAGAAAACATTTAAGGAGGGCAACCAAACCAATCAAAAATGAGGTGTTTTGTAGAAATCAACTGTGAGAAACAGACCAGTATTTCTTTTCAGTCCTCTTGAGGGTTAGCTCATAAAGCAATTTGCTTTATTATTAAACTTTCTGTTCTAAGCTCACTCATAAAATACACAGAAACACACCTATCTCCCAAATCATTCTAGGTTTGGCTATCTGGCCACCTTCAGATGTTTCATTGCAAGAACAGGTTGCTTTGAAAAATGAGGAGCTGTGGTCTGAAATAGTACCAAATCACAGAATGGTTGAGATTGAAAGGGACCTGTAGAGATCATCTGGTCCAACCCCCCTGTTCGAGCAGGGACACCCAGAGCACGGGGCACAGGGCGGCATCCAGGCGGGTTTGGAAGATCTCCAGAGAAGGAGAC
>JAUBOD010000971.1:401992-412566 GCA_032353885.1 Nothura maculosa
CACAGGGCGGCATCCAGGCGGGTTTGGAAGATCTCCAGAGAAGGAGACTCCACAGCCTCCCTGGGCAGCCTGTGCCAAACTTGACGGATGAGTTTTATCCAGCCGAATTTAAACAATGCAGTAAAACTTAAATTTAATTATTTTTCAGTTTTCACATGTCAGAACAATGGAGTAGTTTATTCTTTTCCTTCTTCTTTACAATAAGGGTATTGCAAGAATCATTTCATTTCGTTTATTCAGTAAAAGAAAATGAATTTTTTAGCAGAAAGAGCTACTTTCCTGAAATTAAAATTTATAGAAAAAAGAGGCAAGATTTACCATTCTTAAAAACCATGTTTTGTTGATAATTACTGGTGAAATGACTGACTGACTGCTCTTTGAGCTGTCTGCTTATGTAAATAAATTTTTGGGTAGTACTGCAGCTTAAAAACTGAGTGAAAATAGGGTCTAGAATAGGGTCTTTAAGTTCTGCAACTCTTCCAAAATTTATAAGGAAGAGTATGCTAAGAGGCTTGAATCAGTATCTAACAAAGATAGCCAAATACCCATATTTCCCAGAAAAGGGGAGTTACTGTTAATCCCATATATTAACGTCCAGTAGAATGAGAGTTTGTGCTAGATTGCTATAATTTGCCACTGTCTAATGTAACTGGACAGATGGTCCATTATTTAAAAAGAAAAATGCCATTTGAGTTGTTTCTCAAGGAATATATAGTTATATACATGAACTAGCACTGACTTTTTTTTTTGAGCCAATAGTAAATGGTAAAGTAAATCAGCTTGAATAGCAGTAGTTATTGCAGAAAATCCCAGTGGTGCTCATATAAATGTCTGTGACCAATGTCATACTAGACAATTAATTGCTTATTTCAAGAGGCCTCTGAAATAGTCAAATTAATAACTTTTTCTTAGGAAGGCAGTTCAAAGAATTCCAGTCTTTTTACTAGCAAGTTTAAGATATGCCTATTAAAAGAAATTGCTTGATGAACTGAATTGTTTTAACTTAAATTTCTACTTAAAATTAAGATTTATTTAATTTTTTCTTTATTTTTTTTTAAATGGAAATGTTCATAGTTTATTACTTCAGTGTGTTTTGACATCCAGTTTTCTCCTTCACAGGCAGGTCTACTGATCTCTTACAAACTATATTCATTCTCTCTTCAAGAAAGGCAAACATATATTATTTAGTGACAGCTCAGCTTTTGAAGAGCTAGCCTTCTTCTCAGCCCTATTTTTGGTAAAATCTGCCTCTTCCACCTCAGATTTTATTTGGCTGAAACTAAAGTCATGAGAAAAATTATTTTTATTATTTACTGCACTAAAATACATGTTTTTAATAGGACTTTATTAGGTTAGAGGGAGAAGTTAAAAGTGTCTGCCAGAAAGGTTTCTGTGGTACCGGAGGGCAGAGAGGCTGTGACGTGTTTCAACAAATGGAGATGACGACAGGAAAGCAAGAGGAGCAACAAAATTTGTGTGATTCTTGTTTTTTGGATGCTAGGCTGCCCTCAGCAATTGACCTATCTGGGCAAAAGAGCAGCTTTTTGAAGGCATTGCTTTACTTAGGAGGAAGCTGGCTTTTACCATAGCTTTTTCCAGCTGTCTGGGAAATATTCAACCCTGTCAGCCTTTACTTGGTGCTTTATTTTTCATTATATTCTTATTTTATCCAGATAACTTGAAGCCCTTGTCAGAAGGCAGTTGATTTTAAAAGGCTTTTAAAAGGCTAGAAAACCTTGTAAATTCAGCTACCTCAGATCTTTTCAGGAAAAGCTCAGTTTTGTCCACATAATTTGGTGCATCTTGGGAATTATTTGGAGTTTGATTCACATTTTCTTTGCTTCTCTATATGGATTTTTCACTTTGCCATGCTAATTCATACCTGCCTGTTACCTATTTTTAGGTAGAAGACCCATTTTGCTTTTAAATAATGTCAGGCCCAAAGCCAAGGGTGGATTTAGGAAGCTTCTCATGCTGGTGTTAACTGTTTTTACTAGACCTGCCAGTTAGCTGTGTGCTGAGGGCTGCTCTAGGCTTTGGCCTCGGGGCATTCAGAGCAAGATCAGCCTCTTTTAATGGCCTTTGAATGCCAAAGGCTCTTTTCTAGGATCTGCTCAGGACTTGCCAGAAGGAATGTGAATTTGGCTGCCTACATGAAGAAGCACTGGAGTTTTAGCATCTCTTCAGCTCTCAAAACTCCCAACAGGCCCAAGCAACATGAAGGTGGCATCAAAGAACACTTGTTTTTTTCAAATTCCAGAAAGCCTTGATAATTGTTGTGACAATTCCAGTAAAGGGAATTATTTGGCAAGGTTGAATGATCTATTCAGAGCTGAGTCTGTTGCCTAATGCATAACTGGGAAGAGAATCCATTTGTAAGAGATTGGTGATGGACCTTCTGTTTAGGCCTGGATGTTCTTAGATGAACGTGGCTCACTCAGTTCTCTTTTTTTGCAGGCCATATCCAGATGGAAGAGTAAGAGATCCGCTTGCAGATTATGAGGATGAATTAAAGGAGAGATCACACTTACAACAGATCTCAAGAACAGGACATTTTAGGTGTGTCATGCAGAGTATTTTTCTGGTGACTGCACTAAAAGATCATAGTGAAAGGGAATGTTTATTAAAACTACTAAAATTTCCTAATATGTTAGCTAAAATAGCTGGTATTTCTTTCATCTGAGAATGATTTTTAAGTCTGCTCTGTCTGCCTTCTCTTTGCCAGAAGGCAAGCACAAGTTGGTACTTCAGCTAGTGAACAGCCAAAGTCTGCAGCTGAAATGCCATATGCAACAGGCCTTGTTCTTGGTAGGTACTAAAAATATTTCATAACAATGAATTAGCCTTTCTTTGCATGTTTTACTTTAATTTGACAGTAATTATAACTATCTTTTTTGATGCTGGTTGTTCCTAAGAGTGATAAGTAAATATTTAAATAGAGGAAATGAAGCAGAAAAAGAATATTACTTTTTCGTTTAATGTGGTAAGTCTTTCCAACTAGTTTTAAGAGGTCGTATTTCTTCATAAGCTTTCTTAATAGCACAAGGAATAGATTTTTAATATTTTTTTTAGGAAACAACATGGGAGTGTCTGTGGTCTTAGACACCTGTAACTTGGTGAATTTTTAATTGTGAAAATTTGGGAAATGGTAGTGTGGATAAGTGTGCCAAAGAAGAGATGACTCTAAACATGTCATCACTTAAATGCAGACACAAGGTTTAGCAGGGAGCATAATAGAGAGAAATATTGTGTTTTACTTGATGAAAAACAGCATTCCTGACTAATTTCAGAGAATTCTAAGAAAATTAATAAAAACTGTAGTAGATCTTCACATCTACTGGACTTAAACTAGCCTCCAAAGTTAAGCCAGACTTGAATTGGTGGAAAATGGCAAAACAGTTGCCAGAATAATTTAGTTTTACATTTGAATCAAAATTCTTTAGTGATATATAAGACGGGACTCTTTTTTTTCCTGAAGAAAACTTCAGACAGTGAGGTGAATGTCAGAAGCTGAAAGTTTGGGAGTTATTTATAATCCATATTAGATGCAGTTGTCAGTTCTTAGTAGCTGTGGAAACTTAACTGGATCAATTGTTTTTGTCCCTGTAATTTAACTGTCTTCAACTTTAATTTAAACTTTTCTTCAGAACTGTTATTAGTAATTTTTAAGTGCCCTCATATTTTTTTTCAATATTGGGGGAAAAAGATTGAGAAGATTTTTAATTATTATGTCAGTATTACAGTATTTTGAAGCTTATAATTTTTGACTATTTAAAGTGTTAAGCTAGAAGTGACATAATAGTTTTGATAGTCATACCCAAGTCAATTTGTGTATTAAAATATCTTCTATCAGTAAGAGTACAGTGCTGGTAAGCACGTTTCTGAACTATACATTCTACTGTGTTTTATCTTTTGACTTGATTGAAATAAGTCAAGTTTTTGTCCAATGTCTTTTATATGCATTTTGTGGGGTGTTTATGGTAGTGTATGCTGATCTCCACTAGGTGGTCGTGACCGAGAACTTCTCCAAAGGAAAAAAGAGAAATACAGACAAGAACTAATGGAGCAGATGGCTGAGCAACAGAGAAATAAAAGACGGTAGTGGAAAGTTGCTATATTTTAAAATGTAACTGCTGCAGTTTAAAGAAAATTCATGAAATTCTCTAATTTTCACAAATAAGAAATTCTACCTAGTATCTTACTAAAGATATTGTCATGTCTAATGAAATTCATTTGGATAAAGTGGATTGTTTGGTTAAGTGCTGGTTGTTTTTTCTTCTTTAAGGTTATAAGCTTTTACAAAGACTTCAGTGGGGAGGGCAGAGTGAGGAGAGGCTGAATGAGTGTCTGTTTTGCAGAATTGGCAAGGAATTTCTTTACCTTCACATTTTGGAAATTGATCTTTTACTTTCAATGCACTTGTCCATCAGGCATAGGCACAATAACTAAATAAAAACTTCTTGCTTACCTGTTTGTTTTTTCTCTTCTCAACAAAAACACAAAAACAGTGAAAAGGAACTTGAACTCTTAGTCGCTGCCTCTGGAGTGCTAGATCCAGAAAAGGAGGTGAGGAGCTTGTCTTTTCTTTTTTGTTACATGTTCGTTGTGGTTACTGAGTCATAGCATGATAAATGTATGTCCCTTTCTCATAGGGCAAGCATTAATGTAAAATGTTAAAGTCAAGGATCGGGCTGTTGGTTGTTACCTATTTTTTCAGCTGAGGAGCAAAAAAGTTTAATGAAAGTTTTCAAACACCAAATGGAAATTTGGTACAAGCAGTAAAGATGATGGAAAAAAATGTAGTGTCCATTGGTAGCTTGTTTATGCAACTATTAGTAATCTTCTTATGCAGATATAAACTGTCCTGCTGACTGTCTTTACTGTGTGCCTAAATTCCTCTATTCAGTTTAAAAAAAAAAAAAGAAAAACCAAACCAACCAGTCTCTTCCACATCAAAATAAAGTTGTTTTGCAACTGAATCAATTTACAGTGATATTTGTTTTGAATCTGTGAGCCTAACTTGCTATCAAATGCATTGCTGAGGATTACAGGCATTTTTACATGATTTTGTAAGGAACAAGTTCTATAGCTCTGTGACTTTTAGGAGTGAATGCAGAAATACTGCTTTCTATCTTTCCTCAGTAAGGCAGTTGCTAATAAGTTTGATTTATTAAGTATCTAGAGGTAGATAATCCGTATTGGTGACACAAGTAGCAGACTAGCTGCCAAACAACTGGCAGGATTCACGTGCAGGTGTTTGATAAATGCCCAAAGATAAAGGCTTCCTGGATGCACTGGAGACCTGCTGGGAGACCTGTAGGGATAGACTGTGTTCTCGAGTAAGTCCCATTACCAGCTTAAATGATAAATGATGATGCTTTCTGGAGAGGCTAAGACATAAAGACAGTTGTGCCATTTTTGGAGAGCTCAGCAGATGGGGAAAGTGCCATTTTCCAGAAGATGAAGATGAATGAATTGCTGTGAGAGGCTGTCAGCAGCGTGGGCAGCATGGGAGGCAGGAGACTGAGGGTGCATGCAGATAAGTAACCATCAGTGCCCCTAAGTGGGAATGAGATCACTTAGTACTGGATTGCTGCTTAGAGGGTTCCTGCCTGTCTACTCTGTGGTGCTGCTTTGGTTCCTTTAGTGAACTAGTGCAGCTCAGTGAGCTGGCACTGATCCAGATCTCACTGGTTTCACTGGTTGGAGGTCACTTGGCTAATTGGGGATTCCCACGATGAAGGGCAGAGGGCTGGGTGGGTGTCTGGGAGCAGGGCAGGCAAGAAGGGACCCTAAGTAGAGGATGCCTCTTCCCTTGGTCACTGCAGGCTCTAAGGTCCTATCTAACCAAACCCTGTCTAATCAAAGCTGGACAGCTACAATTACGCTGTGCTCATGCACTCCGTGTCTTGCACCCATCTCCCTCAGGCTCAATAGTACTTGCTGTAGGAACAGAATGTCAACCAGAGCAAGTCCAGGACACTCAGAATGTTTTAAAACCATTAATTGAACTGAAAGCCTTGGATTGAGTAGAACTGCTACATCCATTAAGCAGCAGTCACTGTTAAATTTAAATGGGTTCTTGGGGAGAAATTCTAATTAGGAAGATTTTTTTTGATTAATTACAGGCTGATTAAGAGTCTATTAAACAAGCAGTATACATGAAGAATTTGCTTTTAAAAAGCAATTTCCAGATTAAATGGACTGTACCATAGGCACATCTTAAAGTTACCCTAGCCATAGAGCTAAAATCCAGAGCACGGGGGACCCATTCACACTCAGTTCATCCTTAAAAAAGGCTGTTTCAAATGTTCTCCTGCACAAGTTACTGGAATTGAAAACACAGGCCAAAAAGCATGTAGGCTGCTTTATAATTTGAAATTGTTATAGGTCATATCTATTAGCAATTTTTCTCTTCATACTTACAAATTTGAAGTTAAATATTATAAAAATACTTGTCTAGTAGGTTTTGAGCATTTTTTATCTAAATTCTGTAGTTCATGGTTGGTGAGCACTAACTTCCTTGTATATACTGTCTTGCAGCTAAGTGATGAGGAGGTAAACATTTAACATTTTGCTGAAATACTTTATAACATAGGGTACAGAGTTTGCTGTTATAGATCCTAATACTTTGGTGCTAGTATTACTGTCTCTCAATGCATGTTAGTAGAAGCACTATTGTGTTAAGATCAGTAGATTCAGAAAGAAAATCCATTTTTACTTTTAAAATTTATGTGTTTTTGTTGTATTAGCTCAATTGAATGAATAATGTTTATGCATAGCAGTTGGTGTAAGGGCTTTCTGGATGGGATAATTCAGTTTTGGAACTGTCTTGACTTGCATGCCTTTGCATTACTTGCATGTTGCTTTTGGCTCCTTCTGAGGCTGCCAGTTACCAATAAACATTTGATACTTTCATTTAAAAAATCTGTAGTTGCCATTGATGAAAATAAAATCTGATAAAATCAAAAGAACCTACAAGTATAGTAACACTATCATAAAAAATATTGATTGGAAAAAAGTCTCAGTGTGTCTTTGATTATTTCTACTAACTATAAATTATTGTAATAGTAAGGAGGGAAGTATTTCAAATATTTCTCTCATATAAATGAGAATAGTGCCACTGTTGGAAACTGGCAGCTTTAGATATTATAGACCAATGATGAAAATATGTAATCTGTATAAAAAATAGAGTAATGCACTTGTTAAAACCTGCCCTACAGGTTGGTTTTTGACAGTCTGAAATGCAGTATACTACGTTTGTAAACATGACGGGGAGGGGAAAATACAACTACTGTAAATTTAAACAGCCTTTGGGAAGTAGTGAGGTGTTTAATGCAAACTAAATGGAGATTGAAAGTATTTCATAGAAAAACAAGGCAATAACTGCATGTATGTTTTGCCTTCAGCCCAACAGACTGAAGCAGTTTGGCGTGACGGCAAGAGCTGCCGAAGAGAAAGCACCACCTGAAAGGCCACGAGTCGCTTTCCAGACCCCTGTGCCTCTGCCTTCCGTCTCGCCCATGACTGAAGACTTCCAGAGGGGCCTCTCCAGCACCTTTGGTGAAATGGCAGCTCCCAGGTGCTTCCCCATCATGTTCAGATCTTAAACTGAGTTACATCTAGATCTTTTTTCTTAGTATTTTTTCCCTTTTGCTTGTGTTGATGTTTCTCTTCAGATGCACAATAAAACCACAACCGTGTTCCTTTTTTCCCTTTAAGAGTTGCAGTTGTGCCACCACCTCCTCCACCAGCCTTGACAGACAATTACAGGACACCTTATGATGATGCCTATTATTTTTATGGGGCTAGGAATCCTTTGGATCCCAATCTTGCATTTTGTAAGTTGATGATTTTAGATGGATTGATGAATCAAATTATGAATAATACAGAGATTGCAACAGCTAGTTATGCCCTCTTTTTAGTTGTGTACTGAATGAAAGAAGGAAAAGCAAAGTCTTCCCAGAAGATTTTATTCAGTTTCAGCAATAAAAACATCTAAAATTACTTAAATTATTTGAAAGTTTTTTTGTGTTTAGGCTGTTACAATTTCAAATATAATTTAAATTCTTTTTAAAGAAAATGCATGAAGTAATCCAGTATTTTATTTTAAAAACTCCTTTTTATCAACTTTGTGACTGCTACATGAAGATTTAACAAGTCAAAGTATTATGACTTGTGTGGGTTAGATTTGGGGTACATTTTTTTCTTTTTTTAAAGAGAAAAAGAGAAAAACCAGTGTTTCAATATAAAAGAAATTCTTGTGATACCTTAATTGAAAAGTTGAAATAAACGAGCGTGCATGAGTCTCTTTCAAAAGCCTCCTCTGTTGTGAGCATGAGGACAAATAGTACATTTAATGAGTTTAACTTATATTAGTTCATTTTAGAGTATCTTAATGAAGATGTAAATTTTGATTAAAGATTTGATTAAATTTAGTATTTTAAAATGTTTATTTACATTTAACAGAAAGAGATGGAATTAAACAGTGGGCGATGGATGTCTTGCTTTAGGGGGCATAGCTGAATTTCATGCTGTAGACATCTCGAGTCCCTTGCCTGATCCGCAGTCAGAGCTTGGGCAGGGGACTGTGTTCTTTAATGTAATGGCAATCGTTTATTTGTGAGTGCCCACATTTAAAATAGCTGTCTCTTCTGTGTAGATGGCCCAACCATGTTGGGAATGCAACCCACACCTAACCTGGATGTTCCTTCAAGCCAAGCCCCAGCAGAGCAATCCCTGTACGTATTATCTCTATTTGTTTTCCATACTTTTCATGTTGGGAATATTTTTCTAGCAAGGGATCAGTTTTTGAACTGAAGTGTATTAAAGGAAGCTCCCTAAACTCCTAGCCTGAATTATAATAGATAGTATTTGAGATTACAAACAGTTAGGCTGTGGGAAAGCAACAACAGTTCTTGTGTATTTTGGACAACGACTCTTTTCATCTTTTGGACTGTGTGTGTGTTTTATTTTTGTTTTTTTTTTTTAATGTGTATATTCTTTTATTTCAGAAGTAACACCGGGCAGAGGAGTACAGCAGACAGGCAGAGAAGCATAGGAGTATTTTCTGAAGAAAAAACAAAGCCTTCCAGAGAGGCAACATTATCTTACCAACAAGAATTGCAACTGCAGGTACTGATTAATAAAGCCATTCCCGTTTTCTTTTTCCCTTTGACTATATAGTGATTGTGACTATAGTCCTCTTTTGGAAGATATATTTTTATATATAAATGCTGCCTGGATTTATTAGGAGTCTTAAATAAGTTTAAAGCTGATTTTTGAAGAGAGACACAAATCATGCCCAGAGTTATACTTTATTTGCAAACATTGTCTTCTAGTGCTGCAGAAATAGCTGTAGAATTAAAAAGCATTTTATTAGGGCATTTATTGATAAGTCTTTATTTCTACCCCTAATGTAAAGCTTGGTAAATAAAACCATAACAGTAAGAGAAGCAAATACTGGGACATATTATTTGTTTGTATTTATTACTGTGAAATATTATTTGTTTGATTTTCATGTGGTATGAATTTCTATATCAAAAAATCCTAGGATTTGGGATCTTAGTTCTACTACAACTCAGATATGAATATTTCTGGAATTTAGAAGCCTCATAGTGTGTATTAATATGTTTGTGCCTTGCTTTTTGTTTGCTTTCAGATAAGGGAGAGGGAGGAACGACGCAGGCAAGAGAAAGAGGAAAAGGAACGATTTGAGGCCAAGTTAGAAGCTGAAATGAGGAGTTACAACCCCTGGGGAAAAAGTGGTGGCGGTGCTCCTCTCAGAGATGCCAAAGGAAATCTGATAAGTATGTGTTTCGAAATTACAGGTTGTCTGCTCTTGAAAGTGGTGTTTTCTCACTCGTGTAAAGCACCGTTCAGGCACTATTCCCTGTGTTTTAATGTAGCACTTTATTGGCACACAGAAGTATTTGTTTCGAGGTGGTGCTCTGTAGGAATGTGTCAGTGTGCAGTTACTTCAGTTGTACTGGAATCGTTTGCGTGGTCAGTCTGAACTATATGAGGAGCTTAAGATGTGTCAATTCTCAATGAACATGAGAAACAATGGTAAAGGCAGAAGAGAGAAAGGAAGCTCTTAGAGTTGTCTGCAATACAAACTTCTGAATACAAACTGACTTCTGTTGTGAGGACTTAATTTAAATGTTTTACTGGATTTTTTTTTGAAAAGTCATGCCTTAGTTTATTTGTGACATGGAAAATGGGGATGTGTTTGGACTGATACATAAATAAGTGGAATACTTAAATTTTTACTACATAAGTGATGTGGTCACAATTAGTCATCCGTAGTTATTTTTAAGGCTTTTTGTTTTTCCAACTGCTAAGACAGCTGTAACCCAGGCAAGTCATTATGGAACCTACCAATAAATCAGTGGTAACTGTCGGTTCCTGGTTCTGGGTCTTGAACTTGGTCCCTACATTAGGCAAATATCTACATATTGGGAGAGGCATGGCTTTTATTGCATTAGAATTCCCTGCAGAAAATAAAATATTTTTGTATAATATATCCGTATATAAAATATTTTGTTTTTGTAAAATAAAACAGTGCTCAATAG
>JAUBOD010000971.1:465050-476027 GCA_032353885.1 Nothura maculosa
TGCTTATAACAATGGATATCTTATAGATATGTATCAGGAACTAAAATAATAATAATAAAGAGAGTCTCTCAGCAGCCTGCTTTAGTATTAATCTCTTAGAAATTAGACTACAATGGAAGTTAGGGAAACTTGCAAGTAAGTTTTATGGTGTCCTTAAAATTGGAAATACATGAAATCACAGAATTTAACCACTTTCAGTATAACAGACTCTCAGGAATTTAGAAAATTTTGAAAAGAATCAACTTCTTCAAATGACAACCATCTAAACTTATTAATATTTCTTGAAAAACTACCCATAGTTTGTTACTTATGTAAATACGATAGTTTTTACAAAACCAGAAACCAGCAATACCAAAATGTTGCAAAAAATCTCTACATCTGCACAGTCCATCTTCACTTTAGCCAGAACAAACTCAGCCCATCTTACCAAGTGTTGTCTGTGAGTTGGGATTTACATACTGATCCTTGCTCCACTCCACCATGCACTTCAAGATTGATACTAAACATTCCAACCCTTTCTTTCGCAAACTCAACTCCTAGGAGAGATTTCAAAAGAAATAAATTAGGGAAACTGAGAGTCTAGTTTTTAACCTATTATGTCAAGAAACCTGAAGTTTGACAGAATTTTTACCTGAACATTGGACATGCCAAGTTCTTGGCTACCCCTTCCTTGAGCGATCTTTGACAGGTCATTAACCAGTCTTTCAAATATGTTTGCTGCATTTAAATCACAATCATAGTTCACATAAATGTCCACTACGCTCTGGGCATCTAGAAACAAGGCAGCATGGTCAAACTTGCAAGCATTCAAGGAAAGACAAGTTCAGTTTTGCTGTTTAGCATTAAAAAAAATCAAAACGTAGAACCAAAAGGTCCTTAGTACCTGCACATATCCGTGTCAGCGTTTGTATAACCATCCATTTATGATCAAACGAGCTGGTAGAAGTTTCCAGGATATACAGGAAAATTTCTTTGAAGAAAACCTAGCAAGTATTCCAAGAAGAGGAAAAAGAAGCTGTTATATTTAGAGCATATAAGTCTCAAACAGTGCTATCAACTCTGAACACCAACACTCTGACACATGTAATTCCAAAAGCATCTGGACAATATTTTAGAAGCATTTTAAAGGTACAGGAAAGAGAAGAAGGGATGGATTGAAGAAGTTGGACTTCAAATTGGAAGCTGTAATTGTGGAGTTCTGGTCACCTAAAATTTTGTTTGTATTCTAGTCACTAAGCAGAAGAACTGTGAATGCTGAGAAGTCCTGAAGAATGATTTAGCCTAAAAGACTAAACTGCTGTTAGAGTTCTGGACCATTGGGGATTTTGAAAGAAGAGTTATTACCTCTTCTTTAAAATTGTTTTCTACATCAAAATTTAAATAATATTCCTTTATATGACAGAATTTTATGGAGATTTCATGCTATCAGCCAGGTAGAAGCATATTTTGCTTTAAGTAATTTTTTTGAATGAAATAAACACTGATAAGAAGCTATTTCCTCAGACAAGAAGCACCAGTAAGTTTTCCATTGCACTGACCTCTTCAGAGGAAGAGAGCACAATCTCACAGTTATTTTTCTTATTAAAGAAAGTCTTCCTAGGAAGCATATGGAGTTCAACATGTATCAAGTCAGATCAAAATAAGTGCAACACTATTCCAAGCACTTAAAAATACGTACGATATTAGCATGGCTTTTCTCAGCACTTTTTGGAATCTTATGGAGGAAGCCAAAATTAAACATCATACTTTCAGCAATTCTTTGCCACATATTTACTATTTTCTGTATCTGTAAGCTACAAGAGAATCTGTAAGCTACAAGAGAAATTTGCCAGATGAAGTATTATATTATGAAGTATCTCATTTAGATTTCTATACTGAAACACAGGACACTTCTTTCCTCTAGTACCAACTTTTGAAAAGCACATCTTCACATGTACAACTTCTCCAAAGCCTTACGGATTATTTGTATTTTAGATCATTACAGTGGTATCTATCACTATGTTATTTACTAAAAACTACATCACACCCTTGAGACACTGTTCTCAGCATATCAAGAAACGAAGCCAGAAAGGTCTTTTTCATTGGCTCAACTGAAAAGAGAAAATGGAGAGCTCAGAGTTGTGGAAGGCTGGCAAGAATAATTATAGCTAAATGGCATGCTAAAATTCCTTTGAAATTGATGACTTGATTTCCAAGAAAATATGAAGCAAAAAACAGAGGGAAAAGGGAAGGAGAAGGGGCCCCTCAAACAGCGGCCTAGTGGCAGAGGTGGCCCCTGCATTAGTGCAGAAGTGTCTGCTGGCTTGTTCAGAAATACAGCTACAGTGATAGGCAAGTAAGACTCAGACTATCAGAGGGCAGTAAGAACTGCAAAGAAGAACATTCAAAGAGCTGAAATGAAAGGTGCCCCCCTTGGCAACAGCTTCCGAAATAAACTCTTCATTTCAATATGCCAACCTTTTGTGCACAGACGAAGGATGCTGCCTGAGTCCCAAAATAGAGAGTTTGCATATTTTAAAGCAGAGCATATGGCTTGCCTTGCAGCTCCAGGAACTTACTAATGCCACCAACAAAATACAGATCTAGACCTGCCTGCCCACATCTTCTGTATGACCTTTAGGCTCACTAGCCAAGGAGCAGGAATTCTTAGCTCATACTATTTGGAGGAATATATAAAACAAATCAAAACAAGTCCCTCATAATTCCTGTCTCTTATAATTCATAATGATAGAAATGGTGTCACTGGCACTACAAAGTTTTTGGCTTTCATATTTGCAAAAAGGAAATACAGCCCTGACACCATGTGCTAATCCTAATTTTAGTATATTCTAAAAGCTGCTGCAATAACATTGGGTACCCTATATCCAAATTTCCTCAGCTACAGTGTCATTTTCTCTTTGATATTTAAGGACAGGAAGGTAGAGATGGCCTGTTGTCCCATTTGTGTCAAGAAAGCCATATGCAATATATTTATCAGCTGCATGCTGACTTGTAACATTGATTTTACACAGCAGAATTTATTTAATTTCTAAACAAAAAACACAAATTCACCTCAGCAAGACCAACCTATAGATAAGTGCAGACAATCATCTAAAATCCTCTTTTACATTAGGCATACCTCAATCTGCATCTTTAGATGAGTCTTGAAGTTGGAGAGGAGGGTAAGAAATATGGAAAGTGAAAGCTCAAAAACTTCTGGAACTGACGAGACTCCGTTTTTTGACAGTGCAACACAAAGATACTGCTTAATAGCGTTAATAAACATCTCGTTTGTCCTGAAGACGGGTCCTGCGTTCTGCAGGATGGACAGAAGCAACTGCAATGAAAGAATCTTCGATCGCAGTTCATGTGACCTGGAATAAAACAAGACAGCAAATAAACCTCATGCAAGTCATAAAAATGAAGGCAATGTTTATAAACTAAGTACACCACAATTATTTTTTATGTGGAAGATTCATGAAACAAATATCAGTATCAAACAGCTTTGTCCAGAAAGAGCAAAAAAAATAATGTTGAACAAATCTGGTCAAGTAGCCACCTTTCAGTAAGAATACGGATTAAAATAGTCTTTCTTAGTTACTCCATGACTACTTCCAATGCTGTTGAGTTAGTTACTCATCTGTAAGGCTACAACATGCCTCAACAGCAAAAGGCAGGCCAGGCTGCCTACTCTTAATCTGAGGATGAACAAGGGATTCTTTCCTTTTAAAGGACTTTGGAGGATACCACCTAAGACCCCATCCCACACCACCTGCAGAATGTGATCTACCAAAAGGGGAAAGAAAACTCCCTCTAGAGATGCCTTCTTTTTCTCTATTTCCACCAAGAGAGCTGAGGGAGCATGACCACAATTGCACTGCTTGAGCTATTTCTTTCCACCACAATCTCACTTCTCCCTAAATATGCTATTTTACACTGCACGTCAATCACTGGCTCTGCCTTACTCCAAAAGCAGTTACGATGCATAACGTGCCTATCAGATAGGCATGATCATCATCACTGCAAACACAATGCAACTTAACTAATTTTCTGGAAGAAAGCATTCTTTCCTTGATTATGAATGCTCCTTCTGACCTCTGAACATCTCCTGTTTTTATATCATGTTGCATCAAGTTACAAACTTGTTCAAATAAACACAGATTTCTTATGCTTGATAGCAAAGTAAGTTATAAATTCACTCTATACTTTAAATCTCAATCTTGCATTCTTCAAGTAAGTGTCAATTCATAACCAAGTCCTCAACTTGAGAGGACTCATCTCACTCATCTCAACTCATCTCACAAGGTGTGAAAACTCACTTCAGCCTAAAACAACCTCAAGGACTGAAACCTAATACATCATGTTGTGGGAAATTCCTCTTAAGCACTTCTTCCTAAATATAAAATAAGATGGATGGATTGAAAAACATTAAGCATCCTCCCAGGAAGCACAAGCTTGATCTCCGCTCCTGGTTTTATGTGTTTAAATTAAAACTCCATGCCTTCTTACATGAAATTTAAGAGTATTTTCCTTAAAAACTTCACAGTTAATTTTGCTGGCAAGCTGATTATCTAACTGTAGATATCCTATGTACACTCTCCCAATTACAAGAAGAAAGCTATCAATGCCTCAGAACAAAGACACAAAGGCACTTTTCCAAACACAGAACATCTTTGAATTCTTTGTGAAAAACGCCACTTTCCTAATTTTTTCTATATAAAGATTTTCATCAGTTTTAAAATACACATCAAGGACTCCATGGATTCTAATGGTTCTAAATGCCCCAGCAGCTGGTGCTGCTCCTCCAGAGGGGCTTAACCTCTTAAAGCTTTTAATAAATAGCATTCTTAATCTCACAGAGGTGACTTAAATCTCAGAATTATTACGGCACTTTCTTGTAGAAAAATCCTCTAGAAGAGGTCTCTAATCTTTATTTTTGGATTTTCTAACTTTGCAAAGAATGTGACTAGATGACAATGTAAAAGAGGTTTTAGATCAACTCTACAAAACCCTATTTTTTAAACATATTATTGATACTGATGATTAAATTTAATCTGCTTTAAAGCTACATAAATTAAGTGGGAATCTCAAAAGATAGTATTATTTTACCAGACTGTTGATATTCTTCAGAAGTGTTTTTAGAGTTTTAATTTCTTATGGCAAAAAATAAAAGCAGTCCCCATGAAAATTATTACAAACTGTTCCTAGCATCACAAAAATATGCATATTCATCTTATCCAAGATCAGCAATGCAAACTTCTGTGCCAACAGATGTGACTAACTCACATATTGGCATCCTAGATATGAAGTGGGTTTTTTTGTTTTACGATAAACAATTCCCTTAGCCAAACTGAAAACATAGTATCTTCTGTCAGATGGCAACATTTCCCAAACAGACAAATAAAGACCTCATCTCCCAAACATTTCTGTTTTAGGTTGAGAAGGCTGTCAAACATGTCCAGCTTGAATATGAGAATGAAAAACTCCGTATTGCTAATTTGTCAGAAGTACTAAATTCACAGCAAAGACCTTACATGAAGAGGAACTAATTGGTATGCATACTGAATACTCACTATGCAAGAGATAAAGAAACTGCAGGCCACAAACAACCATCATTATGAAATTAGGCATTACTCAAAAGCAGAGTAAAAACAGTTGAGACCAAAGGATACTTGAAACCCTTCTCTATGAGCCGGGGCTCATAGATGCAAACCGTTACACACAACGATTATTAGGTATTTAAAGGATACATAAGGCTGTAAAGAACCATAAGATTGTTAAGAAATTTCTAAAGAGGCAGATGGGGAAGAAAAGCTGCTTTCCTTAAACATAGCACTACTACATAACAGTATCTTTTCCTATTTCCTAGGCTTTTTTACCATACTATTGTTCTCAGACTAACTGAGGATTCTAAAAAATAAATTTAAGTAACTTGTTTTTAAAATAGAAAAGACTCATTGTGCGAACTCTTAATTCTACTTACTTTGGATCTGGTGGTCCATCTGACAGGGGCTTCATAGAGAGTTTACACAGTGACCTGAATACAAGGAAGGCATCCTTTTGTAAAATGTGGGAAAACTTAGCACCAGGGGTAGGTCCTGAAGAATTTCCAGATTCCTAAAGAAGTTAACATATTTCAGTATTCCATTTTGCATTAGCAGGGTGTGTAGGGAAATCCCCACCTCCTAGCAACAAGAAGTTAAGATATTATACAATATAACCGATTAACTATAATTATATGGTCTCAAGATTAAATTAAAAAGTAGTATTCTGCAGTGCTGCTAAAATAAACACATTCACTAATAAAAATGGCCATCTCAGTAAGAAACTGGAGTTAAGAGGAATGACCACCAAATTAGACTGGCCAAGTTTAAACCTTGGCCTTAAATTTCCTAAACCTTAAATTTCACTGATTTGCCTTCTGCAGTTTTAAGCAGATACCTCTAATTGAGAAAAAGAAACAACCAAAAAATCAAAATAGTAGTAAATTGATAAAACTTACAAGGTACCATACTGATTCCTACTAACCAGTTCTTACAGTTCTTAACTACTGTTCCCTATTTATGCAATGTCTCTCTCTCTCTCTGTATATATATATATATACATAAATATTATATACATATATATTCATATGAAACCAACATGCTTAATATCTTTGGCTAGTACAGCATACTAGTGTCTGTAACTTTTTAAGCTTAAAAATCTATTATTCCCAAACCAAATTAGTTACTATCCTGACAGTAGAGAGCCTCTATCAGTAGGTACTGTGTGCATTCTGACAAGAAATAAAACAGAGGGCATGTATTAAAAATGCAATAAAGTTTAAAACATGATTTATTCCTTGAAATTGATTTAAGTCATTTTATGGAATTACATTAAACATTCTCTATTGAATTGTTTGGCAATCAATCAATATATAAATACATTATCTTAATCAGTCCTTTTTCAGAACCTCCTAATTTATATTTATTTGTCTGTACCTGAGTGTCATTGGAAGAGACAGATAACCTGTCATCAGGTAAGGATGGTGTATAAGCAACAGAAATTGGAGTCCCTGGAATTCCATTTGCCTGAATGTTTTCACTGTCACTGCCATCCTCCAACGTTACAATGGTGCCATCAGCACTGGCGCTTTCAGCAGTCCCTTCTAGATCTGTCAGGGAAGATACAAAAATGAACCCCAAATTTTAACTAAAAATGCAAAGTAAAACAAGCTTTTTAATGCTTCATCAACCAGAATTGAAGTTTCATGAGGTAGGAAGGAGCTTAAGGCAATATTTACATTAAATATGTAAAAAAAAAACAACTAGTTCCCAGTAATGAAAATTACCATCAAAAGTGACTGCGAACTTCACAGTACTAGACTTACCATTTTACCATGTTTTGAGCTAGGGTTGGGGAAAAAGGTCATTAATTTCCACATGTAATTTCCAGCAAACGGAAAAATATTGAGCTTCTCTGCTATTTCAGAGACATGGCCATTGTGAAGCGTTCGTGTGGCACAAAGGAAGAATTTAAATTATCAAAAATTCTGAGAAAATTGATCATACATTAATAACAAAAGAGCTTGAGGTTTTTTCCCCCCTTTTTTTAAAGAAATTTTGCTCCCATAGAGACTGTAAATCAATGCTTCAAATCTCAGACAACTTGAAAGATTAACGCATGATAGTTAAATAAAGGTATATTTTAGCTAAGTGCCTAATATTGTTAAAACAATTAGTAATGTTCAGCTGCAGACTGTAGTCCTTATTGAACAGACAGATAATTAATATGGATATAATACCTCCAACTACTATGTTCACCATTTCCTGCACAATACTTTGTACAATTTCTTGTGCCTTCTCTTCGCATTCGTTTTCACCATCATATGTTTCTCCATCAGCCTTAGAAAGATCTTAAAAAAATTAAACAGATATTACCAAGAAGCTCAGAAATCTAGCAAGTATTTTGTTTATATTTATGTATTTATATTACCAAATCTATTCATGAAGGAAAACACATTAAAAAAAGCAATGGCTGAAAAACAGTAACTGAAGAATGAACTTTCCAGCATTTCCAAAATTCAGCTTGTAATTGGTAAATAACTTGCAGACTTATGCAGAAAACACATCAATTTTGTATATTTACCTAAGTTACACACTAAAAGGATATTGCTTTTCAAATACTATTTTCAGAAATTTTCCCAACATTACTTGGGTGCAAAGAGGCATCCTTCCTACAGTGACAATAGAATGAATGTAGCAATAAACAATATTTGTGATAAATCTTAACAGTAGCAACAATGTCAACAGACATTCTGTATCAACCAACTACGTGAAAAACACCTAGGGAGGGACAGGGGACAGAGTCCTTAGCCTTTCTTTATGCAGACCTATCCCTCCCTCCATGAAACAAATACACACTGATTACTTTCTGCTGTGGCTTGGTCAGCTTCTGTCTGCTCATTTTCAGCACTGGAAATATCAGATCCATTTTCCGCCTCTGTATCTTCCTGAAGGTTCTTGTCCAAATCATTTGTGTTGTGGTCAAGCTCCCTCTCATGCTCTTTGGACAGCTGATCAGCCTGGGCAGGGATGTGCCTCAGCTGCGGGGACTCGGGCTCGTGATGGCTTACTGGGGACTGCTGTAGATGGTGCTGCTGTCTCTGTCTTTCCTTCTCCATCTGCTTGGCTTCCTGAAGCTAGAAAAATATTGCAATTGCACACAAGTTCTATCAGAGCAAAATATGAGCCGTGTATGTGTTGTTTTATAAAAATGTAATCCCTGCTGTCTCTGCTTACAAATGCCTTAATATTGCCTGAAGGGATTTAAAAAAAAAGTCATTTGTACTATTACAACTATAAATTTTACATACAAGAACAAGAGTTCTCTGCTTGCCCTTAACTAAGCTCAGTCTGGAAATTTAGCAGTATACAATGACTGCATGAGGAAACAAAGACCACTACATACTCTGAAAAGAAGCTGCTGGAGTTTGCAGTCTGGCCATTTAGCATTACTGGCCATTACTATGAGCAACAGAAGGCACAGGGCACATGCTGGGGTTCAGGCTGACTGCTCCCAGTGACAGTTTCAGCATCATATAGGTAGGTATGTGTTAGTGACTATGGCACACACAAAAGCCACAAGAATGTAAGGGTTGACATGATTGCAAAGTATTATTTTTATCATGGATTACTCCTTTGGTGTTTATTGCCACAACAACTGAGCATTTCTCAGACTAGTGTGTCCCCATGCACTCTGATGAAGAGGTGTTGCATCTTTTATAGCCTGAGAACAGAAACTGCAGTCAAATACATATACTATCTGTAGGGACCCAATATGAGAAGTTCAAACCCTATACACATACAGGCAACCCACTTCACACCATTTTATGAGCAAAACAAAAGAAACAATGCAAGTTAACAGATTTTTAAACAAGCACTTCACTTGGTGTTCAAATTCTGAAAGACTATGAGCTTTATTAGCAATGAAAAGACAGATGTCTCAAGGTAGTTTGCTTTCAAAGCACTCTTTTTCTATAAATATTAAAGACAGCAAGATACTCACTGCTTGATTTTCCATACGTGCAAATATGACATTCAGCATTTGTGTGAGAGTGGCCTTGGCTGTGGTTTGATTTATGAGGTTTTTGCTTGCTAGATAGATATTGTAACATGTTCTTACAGCCTGCAGCACCGTCCCTTCGTGGATTTCTATATGTTGAGATGTTACTGCAGTGAGCAGAGCCTACAGAAAAAAATACATATTTGTACAAACACATATATAGAAATATTCTAGTCAATCTTTTCTCTTTGTTTGTGCAGACACACAGAGACAGGCATCTTCACAGCCCTGTTTATTAACGCCAGGTCATTCAACAATCCCATCTTCCATGCAAACTGAGAGGCCGGTCTTCCCAACAGGGCATCTCCCGGTCGTTGCCCAACTACTAAAGAGGTCAGTCTGGCTACAGCTGCTCTAGAAATCCTTTCTATTGGCTTCTTTCCTTCTTGGTCACTGTAGATTATGAACCTTAATGGCGACTGTTCGTGTTTATAAACTGAGCACCATTTTTAACTTTGACCTTTTGTTAATACCCTTCAGATTTCTGCCAATTAAGAGCCATTCTGTGGCTATTACTCAGGGCTACTTCCTGTCTCAGCACCATTCTCCTCCTCCAGTCTCCATAGCCTAGCAGAAATATTGTCAACCACTCTGAGACAGGCAGAGAGGACATGGCTGGACTCAATCTCCAAGGTCTTTTCCAACCACAACAATTCCAGGATTCAACAACACAGAGGAGCAGACCACTGCCTCCTCCAGCAACAGGCTCCAGCTGAGCAGAGAGAACACAGGCACAAATCCTCATCTCCCATCCTTCTGGAGACCCTCATCTCTATTCTATCTTTGTAGATGTATTTTTAGAGCTTATTTTATCATATATAACAACTCTTCTGGAACACAAAGGCCAGGCGGCAATGTAAACAGAACCTCAACTACCAGCTCTGCAGCTGTCGAGAGCATCGTTACAGACACCAGCCACAAATGCCACAGCAGAGAGCCTCGAGGCAGCAAAGCCTCTCCTGATGCAACCACTTCAAACATAATTTAATTAAGCAACTTGCAATGGCAGCGCTAGCCTAATTAGCTGCTTCCCTTCTGCCTCTGGCCATCCCCTCCACCGCACTCTAATAAGTGTTTGCACAGCTTCCCATCAAAATTACACCAATTGAAAATAAACGACGAGAGGAAAGGAAGAAAAGGCCAGTTTGCCAGCCTGGTTCTTCATGGAGTTTGCAGAGGAAGAAAGAAGCAGTTACAGGGATGAGAACATACAACCAAAGGCAGGGAGAGAAAAGAAGCTGTTTCTTACATAGCCCCAGCTGTTGGACTACTGTCAGACACATCTCTAAGCTTAGACATGGAAAAAGAGACAAGTTACACCCATTGGTCTAGGTAGGATTATTTTCTTGCCAGGTGCAGAAAGAGGTACTTTGAGAACATGGGAGCTGCTCTGGT
>JAUBOD010000971.1:491924-507231 GCA_032353885.1 Nothura maculosa
TTTCACAAGCCTAGGCTCCTAGAACCAACAGCCCAGTAACAGCGACAGGCAGCACTAACTTAGGTCACAGAGTCACTCTGTCAACCAGCTCTGCCCATCCCCGCTCTCGAATTTCAGCAACAGTTTGACAGGTATCAGCCTAAGCACAGCAGTGCTTCCAGACATATTTCTGCATATAAAGCAGAAATAATGATCTCTTCAGCTATATACTTGGCTTTTAAGGCCCAATGAAATGTCATTTAGAAAATTAAGCTGTAGCACATTTTACATCAGCTCAGCTCTCCTCCTGTTACATAAGCAAACTGCTTCCTCTGCAGGACGTAGCTTTTCACACCTACTTTCCGAGTTAAATTCCACAGTCAGTGTGGCTTGGGTTCCTGATGTCATTTATAGAAAAGCAGCATCGTATTTGCAACTGCATGTGCAAGAATGCACAGAAGTTTGAATCTTTCAGTTGCTTTCTTTTAAAAAGCTTGAAACATGCATTTTAATACATAAAATAAAAAAAGAAATTAAAGATAATTCAATGCCATTTTGAAAACTTCTGGGATATTCTCTGGGATACCTTGTCAGCACACACTGCAGATTGAAAACACATTTTCAAACAAGCAACACAAACATAAACGTTTAAACTAGGAGACCAAGCCCCCAAAAAACTGAGTACAGAAACACCAAACTGGCTTGGGCACAGAGATAAAACAAGAGCAATCTTTTCTTAACACTCGAGCATCTAGCTTGTAGTTTGCTTCAAAGACTGGCCAAGATCTGCTTAAGAAATACCATATTCTCGCCCTGCTTTTATAATCTGCAATAGGCCTCTCCTACCAGCATCTGTGGTTAAGCCCTTCCTGTGCTGTAGCTTCCCGTTTGACAACTTTTGCCAAGTTCACACTTAATTGCCCTTCAAACCATTTAAACTTTGTGGATCAATGTAATTTAAAAGTATGTGAAATATGGGTTTTTTTTTGCTTTAAACTAGCTGAGCTCTTTAGAAGCCTTTCAGATCTGTATTATGAGAAATCACAAGCAATATGACATCTCACAGACTTCCATTACACGCATCATCTTTTGCTTCCCCTCCAGAGCAAGCAGCATAATCCACTTAACCTCTCCGGGAAGCCATCAGCCCCTCCAAGCCCCCGGCTGCCTCGCTGGGCATCACTGCCGTTCGGCTGCCTCTTGGGGAGACAGCAAAGAGCAGAGCTCCACACGGGAGCTCCGACACCAACACATCCCCTCCGCAGGCCGCGGTGCTGTGACAGCTTGTTTTCCTCTCTTGTTTTCCTATTGGTGTTCTTCACAGAGGAATCAATATTTTCATAGAGTCACTCACAGCAACTCCTTTATTTCCCCCCCTCCAATGGATAAAAGTGTCATGCAGAGGCTCTGGTTGTGCACCCCAATTTAGACCACTTTTCCTCTTCCCCCGCTCCCATGCATTAGTTGGTGTTTGCCAAACTCTGGCCATTTCACTCCCTTGGTAGGTCAGCATGGCACAACCGCAGGCTCCAACGGGTCTCAGGCACCTAAATATGTTCTGCCAAGCTTGAACACGTCACCATTCACCCCAAAAGGGCACAAATCTCCCAGCCCACAGGGCCACTCTGCTATGGAAACACCACGTGCCCTCTTTGGCAGCTCAGGAGCCTTGAGAAGCTCTGGCAAGCGCCCTGCAGAAGGTTTCTGGAATCCACTACTGGATCCAATACTGGAATGAATCCAATAGTGGAAGGTTATGGGTTGTTCCGGCTTATCCACACGCTCCCCAACACGGCCGGACACGCTGGCAACAGAGGCGCTTCCCTCCACAATGTCCCTGCGGATTCCCCCTTTCTGCTTCCCCACCGACCTTCCACCCCCTGGGGACCTCAGGCTTCTCCTCAGGTCAGACCTGTCCCTCTCTCTTGGCGCTTTTAAAAAAGCTGCTGGCAAAGTTTCTTCCTCCCCCTCCTTTGATGCCAATAAAATTTTAAGATTACACAGTGCATTAAGCAGTTGAAAACTCTCCTAAACTTAGGCTTAATACTAATTTCCACTAAACTCCAAATTGGGCAAGTTCCACAGACTCATTTCATGTTAAGAAATGTTTGGCTCCACAAAAATTCCTCAGTTTCAACACGTAGCAAACGTTGTGCATTCCTCCCACAGCTTGGCTCTTGGTTCCTTCTGGCCTACCTCGTTATGGATTTACAGATCATTCTCTACAGTCCGTGCTCTTTTTTGTCTTCCCGCTTGGGAAGAGGGCTCCCATTTTCAAGGTTCTCTACTTCTGTAGCCTCTTTTTTCTTTGCTATTTATTTATTCAGACTGACTTAACCACAGCCTTTTTATAAACTTTTATTGATAGCTGGTGTAGACTTGCTCCAAACAGTAATGAAATGCATGACAAGAAATCACCATTTTAGCTTGAAGCATTTTGTTCCCCTCAAAGCTTCTTCAGCTTTACATCACTCTCTTTTGAAAATAAAAGCATCTGAAGTTTTAATACATCTTTTTCATGGCTACTATGAAGCTGAATCTGAGCCTGCTTCAGCATATGATTGGGCAAGCACTAATACAAATGCTCACTAACACAGACTAGCAGTTACATCTGGAGCCCATTCCTGGTTTGTGCTGGATAAGGAATCAAGAACTGCTCCCAACTCAACGTTACTTGTCCATGCAGTTGGTTCATGTATCTGAAACGCTTAAGCTTTAGGTAAAGTCAAACAGATTAATGAGACATTCCTAAGTAATTAACTGTGTGAAATCAGGGCTCTTCCACAAATTATCCTTCCTCATTCCTAGCCTGTTAGGACAATACCTTCATTCCAAAAATCAATCATATTTCAAATGTCCTTTTAAAAAAATAAATAAAAGGATTTCTGACACTTCCATGTAGACATGTATATATCTGTTTTTGACACAGTTGCCTACTTATTGAGACACCTTGGTTGTATTCTGCTGTGCATTCTACTTGCTCTACTGCTCACAATTGAAGCCTAAAGAAAATGTTTTACTAAAACTTTTTATTTATTGCAGCATGGAGACTCTCTCGTTGCTGAAGAACACGATCACCATCACACTTGCCAGTCTTCTTTCGGGATCAGTTGGCAGCAGGAACTTCTTGCTTTTCACACAGGCAGCCACGTCCCTGAGACTCTGCCATGCAGCAAGATCCTTCACTCCTTTTTCCTGAAAGGCTTTTCAGGAGTCTCGGCACACACGGAGGGCGATGACATCCATCTTCCCAGGCGTTTCAAGGCTCACTGCTTGCTACTATTTCAGTCACTGCGGACACTCAAGCATCACACCTGAAGCAAGCCAAGCCGAGAGGGACCTCTGCCACCCTCCCTGAATCAAGTATGCAATTTATTAAGTCAGCGTGACGCAGAGCAGCATCTCCTGCAGCTCTTCTGCAACCCCACGTTGATGGCTGCTTCACAGCAGCAGAAGGTCCTCTTTGCCAAAGGAAGCAAACAAGTTCTCTGGAGAGCTCAGGTTGGGTTTTAAAGGCAAGAGTAAAAATGATGGTCTAATCTCACAAAAGGAGTTGGATAACTTTCACTTGAATTTTCATGAGGTTAGGGCTTTTTTCGGTGTCAATTCTGCACCCAAAATGTGCGTCCCTTTTGGACTAACACAAACTCTGAGCACATATGCAAGTGCTCAGAAATCGAGACCTCTGTAAGTATAACCCAGCAGAGCTGTGTGAACAATCTCAGCTTGAAACACTGCCCATATACAGAACAGACTTGCAACATTAAATAAATCCTAGCTCATATTAGTGACTACTTGAAAATCAGGCACACAAGCATCTCTCCCATCCTGAAGGGTGCAACCTCTGTCCTTTTGGATCAGCTTCCAGTGACAGCCACAATTATTTGCTAGAAAGTTTTCAATGTCTCTGATAACTGTCAATAGGACAGTAAGTTCTTGTGCAGCGTGAAGCTCTATGAACAGCTAGAATTAAAGTGAAAGATCTCTGTGAAATACAGGTGTGAGATCTGATGTCATCTTTTCCTGGCATTCACTCCTTTGAAATAAGAAACAGAAAATCTGCATCTTATTTTTGCCTCTAGTTTTGCTATACATATCTATAAGCACAATTATTTTCTTGTGCATTTGGAAATAGGCAATTTAAAAGGTTGAGAAGATTCAATATATCCAATTAACTGACCTGTTCACTTCAGTAACTTCCAAAGAAATCTGCAAGCAGCGATGAGAAAAGGAATGCAAAACAAATACGGCCACACAACACAGCCCTTCAGAACACCAAGCCTTGAAAGGTCACATGTAAATGCAGACCTGCATTATGCTGCTGGTAAGCTCCTAATTAACAAGTATCCTGCCATTGCCTTGCCATAGCTCTGAGTCACAGGAAAAGCCTAACAGTCTCTTTTTGAGACACATGAAGATAGTCGTTACATTTAAATCTAGCTATGTGTATTTTTGTCAAGCCATATTTAATAATAAAAAGGCCAACAAAAAAGCCTACTGTTAGTTTTATTTTTATCTGTGTTATCCTTTGAAGGTTACAACCATATCAGCATTATAATTTTCCCTGGAAAAAGAATTCCTATTTGCAGACTTCAAATAGGTGGCTCTGACCTATATATCTTGCAAATGAGGTTCTCCAAGTGACCGTGCTATTACTATAGACATTCCCATTTCTTCATTAGACTCTGATAGAGGAAGCAGCTTGAACTAACATCTTTGAATGAGCAGCAGTCGCGAGCTTTGCAGTGCCGCCAAAGCTCTCACGTAGCTCGCATGCTCGAGAAGACTAATACCATGAAACATTAACCTCTCTGTCCCCTATCTTTTACTTGCATCTGAAGGAAATATTTTCTAAAGCACAGATTGCTTCATCCAAACAACCAGGCCCATGAGTTTTCCTTCTTTCCTCAGGCTGAAAACAGAAACAAGGTAGAAACTACGTGCAGAAAGGTCAACACGGCAGAACTCGGGTATCTCCACCCAGGGTGTCCGCTTGGCTGCAAGGAAGCGCTTCCTTCAAGGCGCTGAACAACAAGGTAATTCAGGGTTTGGTTCAATATTAACCAGATCCACAAGTTCAGAATCAATTATTAGGAAAAAGTCTACCTGCTCCGACTAGCACAGGTAGATTAAGTAGATAGCTATAATTGGCTGTATTCAGTTACATTTTCTACTGCACTGAAATTCTGCCCTACTTGCTTTTTAAGAGCTTTATCTTACAGATCTGATTAAATAAGTGCTGTTACAAACTAGAAGAGTGATTTTTTCTTTCAAAACCACCACCTCTTTACACAAGAGTATGCAGTCTTTCTGGTGGCTGTTGATACTAAAATAACAAAAGCTTCTTCATGCTTTGGAAGATAATGGAAAACTCTGGATATTTATAGGCAAGCTACTTGTGAGCAAGTGTAAGGGCTCCCCTACTCTATGCTGATTATTACAGAGCATCTATGAGGTTACAAGGGAAATTTATGCCCTTCCTTCTCTCTTTTTTTGAACTATTAACTTAAAACTATTGTGGTCATTTCTGTCTCTACAGAGGTTAGTCAGAAGTCTGTAAGATGAGTTAGGAATGATTATTTTATGCATTGCCACAGGTACCAGCTCTATTGGAGAAAAACTTATGAAATTACACATTCTCCTTAAGTTTTATCTTAATAAAATAAATTAGAAAAGACCCTAACAGCTCTTCAAACTTAAACCTTATTGAGCTTTAAAAAACAATGGTTCTTCCTTTCATTGGGAGGGTGCTCTGCCTGACCCAGTCCCCGGTCCAGCTTTGGAAAGAGTGACCCAAAAGGCAGGTCAAGAGCATCGCAGACCACATCACCTGCCTGATGTTCATCACGGAAAGAACAGAAGAGCAACCTCTGCTCTCACATGAATAGGAGGAGGATCAAGCTAAGACAGGCCCAAACACTGACCTTCCTGCAATGCAAAGGACAGGGCCTGAAATCTGGGTGCAGACTGTTGTTTCGGGCTTAAGAACATGACATAAATGCAGGGATCAGAGTCAAACTTCTCACTTCTATTCCTTTCTGCATCTATGACCCAAACTCAGAGCTCCTTCACATCTCCCTGACCATCACAGACTATTTTCCCTATAGTTGAAGCAAGCGCTAGGAATGATTTCAACAACAACAAATCTATATTGACTTAAGATTTACTAAGCATTCTAGACCTCTTTGTTTGTACTATGATGAACACATAGTCACACAGAACAAAGCCACATTATGATTTTCAGCCACCTGCTCCATGCAGCAGCAGCCCCAGGCCCACGAGTCCCCCCACAAGCCCCAAAGGCTGCACATCAGCACACGTGGCTCCCAACAGAAACACTCCTTTGCAAAGAACATCTATGTTTAAAAGGGCATTTCCATTAGTTTAGTACTGGCATCAGAAGTACAGTATTTTGCCCAAGTGCAATCATGGTAATTTCTAGCACAGTTTTTAATTTTCAAATATGACTAGGGGCTATCAAAAGATAAAAAAAAATATATCAAGCCAGTGGCACACAAATCAAGAAATTATTTTATTTATTCAGTTTTCAGAGCAAACAAGATTTAAAGCCTTGTAAATATACGTCATGTGATTAAACTATTATTTGGAGAGCTGATTCCTGTAGTAATAAATATTGCTTAACATTCCTTAATAGCATTCTAATAAACTCTGTAAGTTCAGTAACGTGATGAGCTCGGCTTGACAAGTCCAAACTGCTGGTCTGGCCAGTGTGTCCAACCGCCTGCAAAGCTGCTCCTAGCAGGGACGAAGCATCTGCTGGGCACTCCAGCAACATCCGCAACCCAGACCGACAACTAGGATTTAAATCCAGTAGGAACATGCAGCACTAAGACACCTCTGTATCTAGTGCTGATTAAAATCTCTCTGCATGAAATATTTAGAAACCTAATCATGCATTTTTTATTTCCAAGTGAAAACAAAGAATAACATTGCAGAAACTGTAAGATTATGGGAACAGCAGGTGCGGAAGACTGAATGGAGAATCTGTATTATTAATCTTATTCTTAAAATCAATTGCCATTTACATTTAATATTAGACACAAAAGGAGGATTGGTGATTTTTTTTTCCCATTTCTATCAAAGATCTCAACACATTTTCTAATCCAAGGAATATACATGTTAATTAAAAGAACAAAGAGCAGCAGCAGGCATGAAGTATTTGAGCAAAACCAGGTGTTATACAGCACACCATCAATAACCACATAATCCTTTTAGATCAGTATATGAGGTACCTAGACTAACTGAAAAGACTGAAAAAAATCTGAATTGAAATAGTCGTAAAACAGAACTACAATAATCATGCCCTTGATAATCATGCTTTAGATACTGTTCTTTGGATGTGTTAGTCTTGGTTTTGGTAAAATTTAGTGATGCTGTTGAAGTGTCTATATATTTCTAAAATAGAATACTGAGATAAAAAAATAAAAGGCTCCTCATCACAAAAAAAAAGTCTGATAACAGTTAGAATGAGCCCTGTTTACATGAAAAATGCTGTAACCCTGAACAGAACAAGAACAGTACACGTGCAAAAAAGATTTCGAGTCAGTGAAACAAGTGGCTACGTGAGCTTATATTAAACAGGAGCTGCTGTGCATTACTTTGGCAAAGCACAAGTATTTTTTGCAGCTTTTTATTTTCATCTCTTGAGACACTACTGCAAAAGTTGTGCTTTGTTCAAGCTCAAGAAAAAAAAATAGCAAAAAAAGAATAAAAAAGTAAAAAGTTAACAGAAGAGCAGAAGGCACTTTGCACATCTAGTGAAATGTGGCAATGAGATACATGGCTGTTTTGGGAAGCTTCATTTAATACATCTGACAAGAACTCACCACACGCTGCAAGCAGCCTGTTTTAGAGCAGTAAACTCTATTAAAATGCAGCAGTGATGAATCAACTCAGGAAACTTGTGGGCTTTTTAATTCCTGAAGCAGCAAAGATCAGTGGAAAGGTGACAAAAATGCAGAAAGTGAAACTCAGAAAAACTTGATTTGTTATTTTTGTTTCACATAAAACAGCAATTCTAACACATGTGTTAGAGGGCACAGCTTCTCTGTAGAGTATTTCTCAAACTCCAAGACAAATCAAGTGTTACAGAGAAAGTAATTTTCAAAGCAGAATCATCTTTTTGTAGATCTACTAAGTATCTAGTGCGGCTGGTTATTAAAAGCCTCTGAAAAGCAAACGCAGACTTCTCTGAAACAATTTGTGCTTGATTCAAAGCACATTTTTTGGGAAAAAAAAAGTGATCTTAAGATTTTCAGCAACAAAGAATACAACTGCCCTGCTGTTATACTACCTACGTGTAAACAGAAGGAAGCGATTTAAGAATCTTGACTTCATTTTTTTCTCATCCTCTAATTCTTACGGTTCCTCAAGCAGGTCTCACTGATAATAAAAGCCTTGAGTTGCTGAAATGAGAGAAAACATCATTCCAAAGGCACTAGCAGGCAGAGCTACTGCAAGCCCCACATTGCATATCCAAGCTTCCCAGCAGCTCTCACCTACAGACACTATCAAACTAGGAGCTTATATTGCTCAAGATTTCAAGTTGGTTTAAGCGCTCCCGCATCCCAGCTAAAATCCCCTCATCTACTCATACGCCTGCACTGAAGGCAAAGAATATGAAATTTCACACTGAGAAAATCACACACACACACAAAAAGCAAACCCACAAGTATCTGAAAGAGTACCTGAAGTCATGGATACAACAGAAGCAGCAACACGACAAGCAGAGACAGAGCTAACAAAATCTGTCACCAGTGACCAACTCAAATCACACCCTATCAAGCCTCTCCTGCCAGTTGGGCAGTTTCTGATCTCATCAGTTTGTACAATTTTTACTTAAAAATTTACTGTAAAATTAGCAACAGAACAGCACACAACATACAGAAGTCTAAAATGTGGGCATTTTTTAAATTGGTCACATTACCTTAAGCAGGTAATGGTTTTCTATATATTATATATTTTTTCTAGTAATCCTTGTTGGCTGTCATTTTTAATCTAAGTCACATCATGCACCAGCTACTGGGATCAAAATTAGACTGACAGGTTAGTAATTGCCTCAATCACCCTATTAATCATATGAAGAAGATTGGCACAGTAACAGCTTCCTCCCAGTCCTTTGCAATCTTCCCAGTGTCCTTAGATTTACTGGAAATCAATAAGGGAGTTCTGCCAGGTAATTCAAGCTCTAGGGGCCTGACAGGCTTATTTTTAGCAGCTCTTTTGTGTTTACCCTCAACATGGGAAGTATCACATGACACAAATCCATCATCTCCCTTATCTCTCAAAACATAAAGATATTTTATACGAAACCATCCCATGAGCTCCATTAAAACAACAGTAGGAAACGACATCTGTGCGCAGGCAGGGGGTTGATTTTTCTTGCAAGTTTGGGGTGTTTAATAATAACCTACAGATTCTTCTACTAGTTCCTCATGCAGAGGACATTATAACAACTGCACTGTGCACACGGAATAGTTTTGATCTGCCTGTCCCAGCAGGACCACATATTCCTGACCTTTTCCATGCAGTCTTGCCGCCTCCTCTGGCAGATGGGAACAAGTCAGCATCTTAGCTCTGTCCCCTTCCTTGGCACTTCTTCCTTCCCCCAGTCTTGGGTGTCACACACAGGAAAATGCTCTGGCCTCATGCACAGAACCCAAACCCCTTTCCCCTCCCTGCAGGTCCTAGTCACCATTCACCCACTGGCTATTACAGCACCAAGAGCTGCACACAAATTTGCCAGTCCTGCTTCTCTGCCCAAGGGCAACATTTACTTCAGGGCACAAACTAATAGACCCTGAAACTACTAATTTCCATGAAAATATCCCAACCTGATAGGTCCCTAGAAGATGACAAGCCTCCCTCATCTAGCTCTTCCTGTGTCTGAATTCAGATAGGAGGTTCAACAAGAAAGCGAGAAAGGAGAGAGGGGATAAAGCACCACTGCAATGTTCCTACAGCTCCTTCCAGAAGCACCACGGGGATAATCCTCACTGAAAACAAGTTATTAAATTCAATAACATGCTATCAAAATATTAACTTGAACACTGATTATTCTCTAAAAGACTTGAAAATAATAATCAATGGATCAAGTCTTTATTTTTAAATTGTGCATAAGGAGGATACCTCAGAGTCCCTACTGGCATGGCCGTGCTCAACCACAAAGCACCACTCCCTAACCCGGAACAGCAGCACTAACTGGGGACTGGCAGAAACACGGACAAAAATAACAAGGGAAGAGAGAATAAAATGACACGTACAGTAAGATGACAAACAAGATATCATATAAAGTATAGAAAAAGATGAACTAGATAAAAAGGAAACATAAAACAGCAAAGATGAATCATCTTAAGGAAGAGATGCAGTGTGGTTACAAGGCAATAACTTATCATTCAAGCTTCAGCATCCCAATTAGCACCCTAAAACCAGAACAGACGTATTTCTAATACTCTACGTTATAGAGATGTGTTAGTCTGTAGATTTTAAAAAATACTGCAGAAATCAGTGTTAAAACTTTCAAAACACTGAAAGTCTTTAACTGATAGGGTGTTTCAAGAGAGAGTCAGTTCCATCTGAAAGAAAAGCAGGCACCTGTTTTTTGCTTAGAATTAAAAAGAAAAAAAAGATACTTTTTTCCTATTAACATTTTTCAAATCCAATCTACTTTGTTTCCTACCACAACATTTTTATGCACACCCTCCCAGCCAGCTTCTGTTCTCAAAGGAGCTTTAAGCTGGTTAGCGCTGCCATTCTATCCAGTGAAGAACAAGAATAGAAGAGTGAAAATTCCCACTGCCTGCAACCTCCCTTGAATTAGTCCTGTGTGCTTGGCACAAGCAGTATTTTACACTTCCAGTGCAGACAGTAACTTGGGAAGCAGCGTATTGGGTCAGGAGAACCTTACTGCTCCCAAGCCAAGCTCTGAGGCTTTGCGAGTGCATGAGGCCCTAATAAGCAAACAGGGAGAAAGGCAGTTGCAATGTTAAGAGAATTTAAACCTTAATTTCTTCTAAGAGCAAAAAAAACAAGAAACTACTTATCCATCACACCCACTCTAAAATCAGTGTTTCAGAAATAAACCTTGCATGGACAATGGTGACTTTATATTATGGAGATCAATGCCTACAGCACATGCAAACAACAGACAATGGTACAGGACCATGCTGAGCTCCTCATATGCAGTATAGGAAAGGCTCAAAACAAGCAGGTTTTGCTTCTAAAATATGGATAACTGTGATAAAAGATGAAGGGTAGTTGGTCTAAAAAGGTATTAAGCAAAACATAAACAGAAATTTAGCTCCTCCAACACTTGTCCAGTAAAGTTAAATCCACAGCAGTAACGTGGTAACAGCCTTCAAGGGGCATTTTTAACTGTTTATGTATTACTCAATACACACAACATGTATCTACATTTTGGTATTGATTACAAATCTCACCAACTCTAATTCTAGTACACAATTACGTATAAATGCAAGGAATAAGAAAAAAAATGTAAAGAGAAAGAAAAAAAGGATGAAAAGATGCAGCCACGACTTTCCCAGGCCAGTTACAAATCCACAGCAGAAGGCAAAGATGAATCTTCCCACCTTGAAGGCCCACTCCAAAGTGTACCAGCAAAACCCCCTCTCAGTGCCTGGCAATAAGCAGCCTCTTCATGATGCTCTGCAGGCAGCTGGAGGGGGCCTAGGCTGCACAGAGCTGGGATTTCACCCTGCGCGAGGCCTCCCTCGTCCAGCTCCGTGTCTGCGTGACAGACCCAACAATCCCAGGGGAAATAAAGAGCCTTTTAGAACAACTTCTGCACTCTCCACTTGGGATTCAAAAGAGCACAGTCAACCTCCACTTTAAAGCATGTATCCCTTATCTTTTATATCCTTCTACATGGCTTTTTTGTGGTTTGGAGATTTAGCGGTAACAAGAATTGCTACAGTCCTGTTTTGCAGCTGAATAAGCTGCAAACTAACATTTCCTTCTTTATATAAGCAGGGAATTCTATTTGGCTAGGATGGAACAATCCCGCACCCTGGATCCTGACACAAAGCATTAGTTTCTTTTTGCTCATTCCATTAGAAATTTAATATCCAGCTGAGTAGTTCCCCCACAAGACATTTTATTTTATTTCTCCCCTCCTTGCCTGAGACCTAATGCAGTACATTTACTGTAAAGTCTCCCAGATTGCAACATGGCTCAAAAACAAAGCAGAAATAATAGCCCAGAGAACTGCCTGGGAAGGGAACTCTAATTCTGCTACGAGTTGGCTGCCTGATGCAGTACAAGTGGACAACTTTAAAGATCATTCCTTACATAGACTAAGAACAGCTGCTATGCAAGGAAAACAGCATGAAGTTCTTAATTACCTGTTCTTCACTGGATACACCTTTTTAATTATTATTATATAAAGAAAATGTGTAGAGAAGTCAAAGTTACAAAATGCTGTAAGTTTTAGCTTTTGTATCTTAATCCTGTCTTGATCTGGAAAATCATTTGATATAAGATGTAAATACAAGGCTTAATTTCCTATGAAAACTTGACAGATATTTGTAATTCAGTTTGTAATTCAAACCACTCTTGCACTGTTTAATTCCTATGTTGCTTTCTTACCTTCTAATAAACCAGAAAAATGATGGTCATATTAGAAGGACCTCATCTTAAGGCTTGCTCAGATGCCAGACTGGCACAGCAATGGATATTGGGAATTTTTCAGAATTCACTAGTCAATACATGAAGCACAATCTTAATGGAAATACAGTAACAGATTCCTAAGGAAATGCATTGTAATCAAAAATGACAAGGAGGCACTCTTCAGGATTCTTATATATTGCTTGCCAACCTAAAAAGCAGAGTTTTAATTACTTTATCTACTAGGCAGTAATATCTTTCTGATCATGGCTTGTTTCTTTTTGAAATATTTCAGTAATAGCAGCTCATCTTGTACAAATAATTAAAAAAATAACATAAATACTAGGTTTAGGAAAAATAGGAAACTATGCTGAGCTACATAATTCTAACCAATTGACAGTCTGAATAAAACTACTATTGAAAAATAACAGTAATAGTATGAAGAAAAATACAGGGAAATATTCTGTGCATTTCAACCACTTCCAAATGGAAGTGGTAAGTTAGAATAACTTCCAAAGTTATTCTAAGGTCATTTAAATTCTAATGCCCCGAGTATCCAGTCCATATGAAAAAAAAATTACAGAAAACTTTAGATTCTTTTGATATATGTTGGTTTAAGAGCTGTAAGGCCAAAAAAACCATTCCCTCCCTCATTTCCAATACAATTATTTTTTCTTAATCAACTTCTCACCTTAAAATTAAACAAAAAAACACCTCTGAAGTGCTGACCAACTCTCCAACAACATTTAGTTCACAGACAAATCACTATGCCAAAAAATACTGCCATAAAAGGACTAGGCCATACGGGAGCTTGTATAAATGACAATTGTTACTAATTACAGCACCTAATCTACTAACAGTAAGCCACATTTTACTACAGTCCTGTTAGAAAAAATATGCAAATAACAGCAGAGTTTTGTACAGCATCAGATAATTTCAATGAAGGATTAAGCATTTGGCCTAAAAAATATGATGTTGATGTGAGGATATAGAATTAATTTTCAGATGTTAAGTTTTATTTTATAAAATTTAAAAAAAATGTTAGACTTTGGCAGAGTTAACTCTAAATTCACCTAAGTGTAAATTACTTCTTTACTTGAGTTTTGCCATTCAATTTGTTGCTATCTGACGTGTCTATTCCCTGCTTCAGGTGACAAAAGAGCTTGGTTGAAGAGTATTCTTGAGCATGGGAACAGCCTGATGCAGCAGATGAGGAGGCAGATGGAGGGAGCAGGACACGTGCATCCCATTTCTGCTTCTGCTATTAGGAAAACCACAGCTCAGCCTTAACACCCAGCTGCCCCACCTGTGCAACGCAGGTAGTATGGACCTTCCTCTGAAAAGCTTTCCATAGCCGGATGAGAGCACGACTATTACAGAGGCAAATGCTGCCGTTTTTGAATTAGGACTCTGCAACACACTAAAAAATAACCCACGAACAAACCGTGCTGCCTTCATAACCCGTCACCAAACTGTGCTTCACGGCACTAGTCTAAACGCTCATTTCCAGGAAGCCTCATCGCTGGTGATATTTTTGAGTTCCTGAAGCTCGACAATCCGTGTCTGTTGGCTAACAGGCACAACCTTGTGCTTCCTCCGCCCGCCTCGGTGCCAGGTACACGCACCTACCCCCCGTGCGGGCGCCCGAGCTCACAATGAGGGGCAGTGAGGGCGGCGGTGCCGCTGCGGCACGGAGCGCCCGGCACACACATCCCGCGGCTCCCGGCCCGGCTGGCAGGACACGGGATGTGGTGGGCACAGCCTGGATGGCAAGTTCCACAGTCTGGAGCTTCCCAGGAGCCACACGGAAAATACCCAAGCCACCTTTACCGAGCTAAGGATTTATGGAGCTACTGAGGCCAAGCCCAGCCAAAACTCAAGATTAGGATGTCTAATTCTACGTTTGGCAAACAGGTTGGATGCAAATTTGATTTAATATGAGGAACGCATTTTTATGTTTTATTTCCCACTTAAATGCACAATGTAAAGCCAATAGAAAAAAAAACGGGATGTCAGATTAATCCCCCTGCCGAAATCACAGGATTACTGTCGTTGCTAACAACTCCAGCGGCAAACAAGAGATGCCAGAAATGCTCCTCAATCCCTTCGAAATAAGAATAAATAAATAGCAGGGAATAAATGGAATAAATACATGGAGCTGCTCCCATTTCTCCCCCCCATTTGTCAAGGTCTTCCACAGACAAAGCCATAAAAGAAGGGGGTGGCTGCTTTGCGCTTTTGATTTAAAAATGTTGTAAAGCCAAAGCAAGTAGAATGACAAAAGAACATAAAGCTTGAAAATAAGTGGTTAAAAAAAAAACGCGTTTCGGTTTAACGTCCTCTCCCCCGACGAATATATTTAAGTACAAGAATAAATTAACAAACAGAAACCGGGAACCGATGAAATAACCACCCGGCGGAGCGCGGCGGCGCCCGCGCCCTAATGCGGCTCCGCGGCGCGGGCGGCGCCGCCGCTCCCCGCAGCGCCGGGGCCTGTGCGGGCCTCCCGCTCCCTTGCCGGGTCTCCCTCCCGCTCCCTGCCCGGGCCTCCCGCTCCCTGCCCGGGCCTCCCGCTCCCTGCCCGGGCCTCCCGCTCCGCCTCCGCGCGGCGCTCACCTAGCGCCACCTCGCAGGCCTTGCGCAGCTGGGAGTGATGCGCCTTCTTCACCTCCTTGTCGGCCAGGAT
>JAUBOD010000971.1:535567-564823 GCA_032353885.1 Nothura maculosa
CTGAATCATTTGGAGTAACAGTTATGTAATCACAAATGGAATCATGGGCAGGTCCAGGATGAACACTACTCTCTATTAAGCACATGCAAAGCATTAGGGAAATAAATCTCTCCCAACAAAGTTTTTCAAAACCAAAAAGCAGAGAAGCACGTTCTTGCACACTCACCACACAGCTGAAGTTTGGAATTGTTGCATACTTGTAAGAGTAGGGGTATAGCAGCATCTGAGCATAGGCATGGAAGGACAGATAGGCCTTTATTTGTTTGCGATGTTTGCGAAGAAAATGAGCAACAGCTTTAACTTCGGGTTCGGACTCAGGGAAGGGACCACAGTAGGTGTCATCGCATGGGTGAAGTGAAGCACCTTCATCTACAGGTTGAAACAGAAAGCTGGTGTAAGCTACTGCAGAGAAGTTGTCAGGGTCAAATTCTAACTTTACTTGCGTGGAGGCAAAAGGATAAAAAGCAATAATCAACTTGCTTCTTTTTTCTGATTGAGGAGTATGAACCAGTGGGACCTGAGTACAGCAATCTCCTCACTCAACTTATAGACACACCACATTGCAAGTTGACCAGCTCTCCTCAGGGAATGTATTTTCAACTCAATAAATAAAGGAGAACCTGATTTCTTTGTGTTTTCTTCCGTAGCTTCCCAATAAGGGACATATTTTTTGATAGAACTCCTGCATGGAGGTCTTATTAAAACTGCTGAGGGAGGTTTTATTAAAACGGCTGAGGGGTCTCAGTGGTCTATTTGAAATCAGAGAGCTATAGCCCTTTCACTAGTCACTGTCAAGACAAGTCTAGCTCTTAAGTGCATGTTAATGTTGCAGCTACTGCAATGATGGTTACAAGGGCAGGCAGATAACCTCATCAAGCATTACCTTAGAGACTGCTTTAAAACATGAAAATAGTCCATAACTACTCCCTATTTTTACTCTTGCAAATCTTATAAGAAAAAAATGACAAGCTGCATGGGATGATTGTTCAGGTAGTTAAAATAGAAATCATCTAGGGTTGCACATGGTTTAATCTTCTGCTGGGTCAAGGGTTTAATAGTGAGGATTTCTTTCAACACGTCCACCTGCTCAGGTAGCAGGGAGCTACAGAAGTGAGACCTACATGGAATATCTCACAAGGAAGTGAAAGCTGAAACCCAGAAAAGGAGATGGGGCAGTGGCTCCTTTATCATTTAGCGACCCTGGATTGAAACCACCATCTCATTTACGGCTTAGGGACTGGGCTTAAAGGAACAATATTTATGCAAATCAATTGTGATCTTTTATCCATTGATTTCCAAATGCCACCTGCTTTACACTGACTTACTGAGTAATAATAGTTTGTTTGTGATATTCTCGGGTGCCATCAGGGGCCTAGGGAAACAGTCTTTTATTAGCTTTCCTCCATAGAATAAGTAGTCCCATCTCCAAATAATAAGAAATGAGCAGTGTACTGTGGTAGTACATAACAATATGAGCTATAACAAGGTTAGGCAATCAGCCTAATGCCAGGAAAAAAAATAGTAGGAAAATGTCATACTGCTGCTTCATTTATAATATGAAAACAGGAGGCTATCATTCAATGGCCAGCAGTGGGGATTTCAAAAGGTATCAGCGCATAGATAGCAATGGATATGGAATGATTATGTTGGGGGCAGATGGTCTGCTCCCTGCAGAACAGATGGCCATCAAGTCATCTAAATCCCAAGAGTACCCTGCTTCAATTTCTTGGCAGATAATAATGCTAAAGGAAAGCCATTTAACAGAACCTCCAAGAGTTCTTGCTTTTTGGGTGGACACTTCATCTTCTGTTACCAGGTTGTATCACCATGAATCTCAACATAAACATCACTGTTGATGAACGAGCTACAAGCTAAATGTAAAACAACACAAGCTAAATGTAAAGTGGTAAAAAAATATCAGTTTAGTGATTTTTGGTGAGGAAAAGATGCTCTAAACTGATGCCTATGGCAATCCCAGCTGCAATTAATGCTCTTCCTTAACATCCTATCCTTAAGCTGTCTGGGAAAGAATGAGAGTTTCCATGGTGCCCATAGAGAAGGTAAGAAGATCTTCAGTTTTCATACTGAAAGGTCTTTAAAGTAGCACAAAAAGGAAGAAAAGAAAAAATATAGTAAATATAAACTCCTGTGAAATGTCAAAGTTACAGTCATGAGAAGAAAATGAAACTGGAGAAGTTAACATGCTGCCTTATTTTTGTCCTTGGTATCACACTGCAGAGGCACATATATCTTCTAACATCCCTCATCAGATCAAATGTAGCAAGTGTGTGCAGAGACTGATAAAATCAAGTTGCTTGGCAAGATTGTGGGAGTACAGATGAGCAGGAGCCTAAGCCTCAAAGCTCCTTGCAAGCTCTGCTCCTGTCAGTGCATGATGTGCAGTGCATGTCCTCAGTGCATGACGGGGATATGCTAGAAATTTTACTTCTTCCCCCTGCTTACTTGGGGACTGCCCTTTATCTGGATTTGCTGCGTAGAATATTTTAGTTCTAAGTATCTCATTATTGGCTGAAAATTGCTATTTATTTATCGACCTTTAACCCATTGCTCTACTTACAGCACATAGGTATATTATAAGGGGCACCTCCATCCTGCAGATCTTGCAGTCAGTATTCACCTGGGTTTGTATTCAGTTACTATTTTGAGCACAGAAAGCTGCAGAGTGAAAGCCACCATAATCAGTGATATATCCCTTTGCCCAGTCCCTGGAGACTACAGAAGCAGCATCATAGAACTTGGTTAAAAGAAGGGATGCAGCATTATCTCTACCACGGAGCCAGCAGCCACGTGCCCTGTGCTGCTTTGTTGGGGCTGCTCTCTGCCACAGCTCACCTGCCTGCAAACCCCACAGTGATGTTCAAGACTTGTCTTGGTAAGTGTGGCTGCACTGAATTAAAGGGTTTTTACAAGCATGCCCAGTCGAAAAATGTACATGCATCACAATTATACATGCCTCAAAGTGTGATATGATCCAGATTCTCCTCTGCCTCATTTAATGTCACATTAATGAGAACATGAGGCCCTGGGCGAGAAGCTTCTGAGCACCAGGCGCCCATGAAAGAGCTCTTTATTCTCTGCCAAAATATTAAATTTCTGTGAAATTCTGTTTTAACAGAAAATGAGATGGAGTCTGGGGTCCACTTTGAGAGGCAGAGCATGTATTTGCAGAGATGATGAGCAACCATGAATAAATTTCCATTTTTACACTTGGAGTGGGGACCTATCTTTCCTATTTAGTTCAGCAACAAATAGTGGATCACAAAACAGGATGTGTGTACACGTGGGCGTTGCTGTAGTTTCACTCAGCCTAGAAAATACAATTTTTTGCTCATAAATACACAAAGCTTTCAGGATAAGGAAAAAGTAGTTGTATTTTAATACAGTGGCTGGGTAGCAAGTGGACATCTTCTGCATAATAAATCTATATGCTGAAACTAGCTGCAGTTCTCATTTATAACCTTAGGTAAAGGATGGTAACAGTGATGCAGGACTTTGACCCAGCTTTAGATTATTTTTCCATCATAAAATTTCCTGAAAGGCCATGGTAGCAGCAGATCCTTGTCTAATGTAGGCTTTCTCTGACTGTTTCTGTATCTGTTTACTGTGAGTGGCTAAAAATCAAAATATCTTTCATGAGTACTTGTATTGCCTTTTTATTTTTGGTGTGTCTTTCTGTTTTCTCCCACCTCATTTATAATCACTCCAGACAAACTATTCACACTTATCCTTAACATTTTCAGAAAACTAGTTAAGACAAAATCATAGATTTCAAATGGGAGAGGGATGGGCAAAGGGAAGGGCAGTTGTGCTACCCTTTGTGAACACAGTTGCTGCCTTTGTAAGTTTATAAGATAAACAGACAAGGCAGAGAGAGACAGGGAAGGAGGAAATAGCTGCAAAGGAGGAACTTGAAGGGACTTGTTCAAGACTGCAGAGTAGGTCAGCAGAAGAATCAGGAATATAAAGCAGAAATAACCAGGAATATACGGAATAATTAGATATGGAAGTGCTCTTATTTGTTGCTATACCAGATACTTCTCCTGTATGAGAGTTGTACTGTATTGTAAGAGTTAATAAAATACTATTTTTTTATTTAATAGATCCACTTCTATCTTCTGTTAGCATTTTATCACTGCTGCGGTCTAAACGCCAAATTGAGGTCAACCTCCATGATAAGGATTTACGCAAGTTCTAGGAGTTTAAAAGCTTGTCTCTACACACTTACAAGCATTTTCTTCTGTATTAAATCTCTAATAGTAAATAAAAAAGGAGAAAAAATCTCTAAAAATATTAAAATATTGACTAACACTTTTCTATGAATATTGACTACACTTTTCTAAAAACAAATCTGAAGCCTCCAAGCTACTGCCATTTCAGAGAAGTAATGAATTAAAAAAAAAAAGTTGAAAATTTTCTTAAGGTTGTACTCAAATAAATTCTGAAATGTCCTTCAAATGACATGATTGATTCTAGAAATAATACAATATACCTCATGTGCCATTTCTACTTGCTTATTCTTCACTTTTGCCACACTGCCCAGAAAAGCTTTAATGTGTGGTGATAGGTGGTACTCCTAAATTCAGGGCATTTGGTTTCTTTATTAGGAGGATAATTCAAAATCTTCTAACATTATGGGGAAAGTAGCTGCAGTTTTACCTATGGAAAAGGGAACACTTCATACTAACCTACTTAGTGTGTTGGATAATTAAGGACAGGGTAATCTGACCTGACCTAAGGGACCAAGGTGTTTCCAGACTTACCGCACCATTTCACTTTCCAGTTGCGATTAGCGTCAACACCATGGCACCGAAACCTTGAATTCTTTGATCTTGTTTTTCTCCAAAATCGATCCTAATCATAATTTTAAAATAGTTTGGTAAATAATAACAATAGTAAATGTGAATAGTACAATAGTAACTACTCCAGTTAACATACTTTGAGAAGAGAAGGAGATAAGGGATCTTCTCAATATGTACAAATATCTGAGGGGAGAATGTAGGAAAGAAGGGGCCAAACTCTTCTCTGTGCTGAGCAGTGATAGGACAAGGGGCAATTGGTACTGGTTGAAACACAGCAAGTTCCATCTGCACGTGAGGAAGAAATTCTTCTCTGTGAGGGTGCCAGAGCCCTGGCACAGGCTGCCCAGGGAGGCTGTGGAGTCTCCTTCTCTGGAGGTCTCCAAAACTACCTGGATGCCGCCCTGTGCCCTGAATGTGCCTGCTGGAGCAGGGGGATCAGACTCGATGATCTCTAGAGGTGCCTTCCAACCTTAATGATTCTCTGTTTCTGTGATTCTGTGATACTCAGTACAATATTTTAACTATATTCATTTACTTCTATTTTGCATAATACAAAGTGATGAACCAGAAAATGTGGAAAGTTACTTTTGAATTACATAACAACATTCAGTCTTTCCTTTCTGAACAATTTTTGAGGACTACTACTGATACTACTTACATATGTCCAGCTAAAATGATATCCATCCACATTAAAAACAGGCATGATATAGAAATACAGCTGTGTTAGCATCTTTCTCATGGCAGGATCAGTCTGGTATGTCTGGAGAGCCTACAGTGGAAAAGGGAATGAAAGTAGTTTCCATAATAAAAATAATTTCCAAAATAAGTATCATGACCAGCTAATATGGCCTTTAGCAGCACAGAGGTCTGATCTTACTGCATCACTGATATTCATAGACCTGTAATTGAAGGACTCACATTGCCTTGTGAATGTGATTAAAGGCAGCAGGAGAACATGTGAAAAATATTTCAAAGACCTTATGCTCTGCAATTTCCAGTTATTTACAATATCCCCAAAATTACAATTTTATATAAAAACAAGTGTATACACAGTGTATCTCGACATAGGAGCTGGAAGTCAGTGTGACATTTTTTGGCTGAAGAGATACATTTATCTACCATAGTCAAAGGAGTGCTCTTGTTTCCCTCAGTGATGGTCTACAGAGATTAAAGGCTTACACAAAGCAAGCTTTTGTTGTATCCAGGTTAATTTGTTAATCCAAGGTAATTGTTCATCAGTATAGGTGGCTTCTTCCTTTATAACTTAGAAAATCCTGCAATTTGCAGAAGTTCAAGTATAAAGGCTATCAAAGGAATTCTAGACGAAGTCATCTTTTGCTACCCTACATCTTGCAGAAATGCAAAAAAGGTAGATATTCCTCACCATTTCTGGTTGCTAGTACTGCAAATGCTCCTTTACCACGTGCAGAAAGTGTAGACTCCCTGTGTAAAATATGCTTCTTGTCAAAGTTAGGCATTAATGTTGCATCCTTCAAAGCTTAAATCTTGATTCTATGAAGTGGGGAGTGAAATGCTTCATCTTGACACCTGGGAAGTGTAACACCTGGACACTAGGAGTGAAGGCATCCCTGAGGCTGGCTCCTGGCAGCTGTTCTGCTCTGCAGTGTTTCCAGTCCCTGACTCCCCTCACAACTCATGACTCTGCATGTGCAACGGCCTCCTATGCTTTGGCAGAGCCAACGCTGCCTTTAGCGCTGTGCAAAACCATGGAGCCACCCGGTGATTCTCCACATTCAACACACCTTCCCCTTGCACATGCAAAAGCAGGAGGTGAGAAACGGAGGGCTACAGAGGCCCAGCACAGAATGAAATGTGAGACACACAGCAGCAGGGCCAGTGTGACCTGGAGCAGCGCAGGGCAGGACAAGCTGCTGGAAGAGGGAAGGAGGGCACCATGGGGAGAGGAGGAAGAGACCAGGCTTTTGAGGGAAAAAAGTCCCCAGCCAATACACACAGCACAAATCTCCTGGCTCATGTGCTAGAAAATCCCAAAGCTTTCTAGCTGGAATGCTATTACACCTCTATTCTATTTACTTTTATTGAGAAACCATATCATAGCTATAAACACATCTGGATACAAGTTATTGGTATTCAGAGAACTGCTGCTATAGTAAAAAGTATTTTTTTTTTTGTTCAAAATTGAAAGCAATGCTTGCTCAAAAATAACGGCCATGGAAATAAGAGCTCTATTTCATTACTGTTCCACATGCAGAATTGAAGTAACTGGCGCTGCTTTATGCATTAAATTAGCCAGGCACTTAAATCTTCACAGGATTCAGGGTCTACATGGTAAGTGTAGATGTTCAATCTGTAAGGCTTTGTTACTGCAGTGAAAACAGACCTGATCCAAAATACGAGCCAAGGGAAATGAGCATTTTTATCATGCATATTTCAGGGAGAAATAATATGGTAGGGGAGCAAGTCAGTCCCCACACACTGCTTCCTTGACTTTTAATGTTTTTCTCTTTTTATACAGTATGAAAAAAATACAGCTCAGGTTGTACCTCTGTAGTAGGTATTTATGTATCATAGATAATGAGATACACACACTTACTTGTATCTGTTTTTATGTAGGTCATTCTTTGTCTGCAGGTTACCTCTGTACTTGTGCATTTTGTTACATGGAAAGTTATACTCTGTGCTACAAACTGGAATGCTATAATAATAACCTCTCTAAAACACTCTTTTATAGGCAAGTTTTTAAAAGCATCACCATTTCAAAAGCAAAATAAAATACACATTGCAAAATGTCAAGTGTCCTTTCATTTTTTAAAGCCACTTTGTATTATTTTAATACCTGCTATCTCTGAAGATATACTATGAGAGACTTCAGAAAGCATTATCATCCCACAGCAACACTCTTAAAAACATTCAGTCTCATCATTGATTTAAACCCAACTATATCAATGATTCTTTTCTGTTCTTTCAAGCACATATGGTTTATCTTCATAATTTTGCTAGCCTTTTAGAGAGCAATTTCATTTAAAGTCTAATGGATTTGGTGCAATATTATCAATCGCAGAAAGTGAGAGTGTTAATGGTGTCAGCTGGTAGAAGTGAGACCATACAGCTCCTTTCTACTGGAAAGACTTCATCCTTTACCCTGTGTTTTTATCTAACAAATTTATTTGATATATGCAATAAGGCAACAACGACTGTGTATTCTCCACACCCTTACGAGTGCAGTCTTTGGCACTGCGCCTTTCTGTTATTAAGGTGTGTCACTGCTGGAGCATAACACACAACGGCCCATCCTGACGTGGCTCTTAAATCCTCCCAACAATAAATAAACCCCCACAGCATCAATACCTTTTCTCTCATCTATGACACAAGCAACATGCATCTAAGCCATTAGTGAATTAAGCGCGTTGTCGTTTGCATGGAGCTTTCAGAATACAAAGTAATGCTACTTTCCTACAGCTGGATTCTGCTTCTCCATCAGGCAATCAATAGCTGCTTTGCTGCTGAATGCACAGAGCCAGACTGGCCCAATAAATGCTGAATAGTTTTATTAGTGAATGAACAGATGACACAGGAACCCTGCCAACAACGTGCAAGCAATCTGCCTGGGGGATGGGGAAATAACCTGTGATTAATAAGAGGGAGCTGGATCATCTGGATGAGCAAAGGAGCGTGGTCGTTGGTAGAGCTTGGCTGGCTGAGGATCTCCTCCATTGGAAATTTAATTTTGGAGGGAGCAAAGTAAGCAAAAGAGCTACTCTGTGGAGTGCCAAAGCAATAAAGCACAAGAGTTTTAAAAGGTTTTAGGATGCAGTTGTGCTTTTTCTTATAAAGGGAGGTTGTTCCCTGGAAAAGACGAAGCAAAGAGACGAGGCTGAGAGAAACACTAAAATCGTAGTTGAGATTAATAATGATTTGTTGTCTCACAATTCATTATTGTTAAATTTATGGTAACAGGCAGCTTCTGCTGTTTCTGGTTTTGAGTTAAGCATTCACCTGAATAAGTGATGTGCTAGAGAAACAACCACCAGGTCCAAGAGGTCTGTGCAAGGCTGGGACCACCCAGACCAGTGCAGTGTCCTGGGAAGAACAAGCTGGCTGCAATCACCTCCTACTTCTCACCTCACTACCTCCTACATAGGTTAGTCTAGGAATTATTTACTGAAGGCAAATAAATATAATGTACTTGAGAATGCATCATTTAATTAAACTACTGAGACTCATTGAAATAATTGAGATTAAAAAAAAGCGTCTAATGTAGTTTCTGAAATAGCTGAATTGTCCAACATATGGATTTTTTTCACAGTCCTTTTTCACACTAAGTAGAGCTTCTGCACGTCAGTAGTTTTTACTGAAGCCCTACTCACTCAGCACCACTGGACTGGACTGTCAAAACATGAACTAGAATTTCTCTGCAGCCAGCAATGTCTTTGAGCAATGACATGAATTCTCTTCATACACTGAAGAGAAACATAGCCAGCAGCTTAGAAGTCATCACAGGGCTGTACTTGAATTTCCCAGTGATTAATACATTCACAGGAGTTTGCACTAGCAAGTGTCATTGAAGAACTCCTCCTACAGGCAAAATAACGGTTGTAGGAATACCTTTATTTTATAGAAATGCATTCACATTGTGAAAAACATAAACATCTGAAAACCAAATGGAAGTAATTTTTATCTTCTTAAGACTGTAAGTTTTCAGGAGAATGCAGCTGAGTAATTGAAAGTGCACAACAGAAAAGGAAAAATTTAAATCATTTTAACCATTTTTTTGCAATAATGGAGCTATGTCAAAGGAAAGAATCTTCTCTTCTAAACACCTTTACTTTTGAACAGAACCTGGAAAAACTCCTAGGGGCCAAAAAGAGATAGAAACGCTGCATAGCAGAAAGGGGGTTTGCCTCAGCTCTTGGTAAAACAATGCATCACATGCCTCATTGTGGTGGTACCATGGTACTGCATTCCACTTTTTTGGCCTCGGTTTAGGATTTATCCATTAAAAAAAAAGAGAGAGCGAGAAAGAGAATCACATCTGAGAGCCCACTCCTGGGAGAGCTTACTGGTAGCATTCACTGTTACTTTGTCTTCCTTGCTCTGCATTTGGTAGCAAGGAGCTGTGGAGAATTGCAGAGCTGAGGGTGTAGGATCCTGCTGAATAGCAGGACTCTGTCAGGATGGAAGCAGCTGTGAGGTGGAGAGAGGACACTGAGCAGAAACCAGACACAGACCAGTGTCATTATGCCATGAACACTTACAATGCTTGGCATGCCAGGAACGGTATGTGGAAGAGAAAAACCATGATGCTGGAACAGATTCTGAATTTGGAGCAGCACCTCTTGCTTTCAAAAGGCTGATGAATGAAGTGCTGAGTGAAGGGACTGAAACATGGGAGCTCTCTGGCAGAGAAATACCAACTAGTGTTCCAGGCAGCACGTCCTCATAGAAAAGAATGATTAGCTAACGGTAAGTAAGCTGAGTGTTTCAGATATAGATGCTAGAAGATGAGAGATGGATTTTGCCTATAGATAATGTATATATGGGAAGCACTCAGATAATTCGTTTTTCTGTCATTAGGCAGCTAAAAAGACAGATACAGGGACTGGGGAGTTGACAGGCAATAACGACTAAGCTCTAATAATTGCACTGTGTTTATTGAAAGAGATGCAAATCATTTTGGGTGAGATCTGTCACTGGGTGACTGGTCCTTTGAGATTAAAAGAGTCCAGTCTTCACACTGGCATACTCACCAGCAGCTCTGAAGGAGATTGCAGGAGGTCAAGATGCTTTTGTGAAAGACACAGATGAACAGAAGGAACAGAAATGAAAATTTCATATAGCAAGAAGATATTAGTTTAAAGACCAACAGAGAATTTTAGATCGAACCAAAGTGAGCTGAAGACTATCACCTAAACAGAACAGACCTTGGAAAGGAGGAATGTATCCCTAATGGGAGATGGAAAAAGCTTTGGGTGCAGTCTTGTTTTTGCATCCCTCTAACACAAGAGATTCAGTTTTGAACATTTCAAGCAATTTCTAGAGATCTTGAGGTGTCTGAGAGACAGGAGACAGCAGTCAAAGAGTAGCAGCTCATCTTTCCCCAGGAATAGGAAGGGCATTCTGTATAGGAAGGGACAGTGAAATTCTTGCTATCTTTCCTTTTTTTTTAGTTCAAAATCTGTGTTTTGGAGAACTCCAAATAAAGAGGATATAATAGAGAATGAACTAATTATGTTGTCTTGGAGAACCTCTAAACATACGGGTAATGAGCATGCTTTAAATTAATAGCAGTGTGAAATGCTGCATTGTAGGAAAGTGGTGTTTCAGCTGCTTCTGTCCAAAAGACTTAAGTTTATTAAGAAGTGACAAGTCAAAACATATAACATGTAACAACATAACATTCTGCCAGTGTGTTGTTCCACGTAACTATCTTACAAAACCCTGATATTATTTATTAAGTGGACAAAAACTGATAACTGAATCTTGTAATCAAAAGGGGAGAGCAGCCAGATTTTTGAGGTTCAGTCACTTTGGACAGCAAAGGTAAATATTTCTTTCTCAATGCTGAAAGTTTAACAGTTTGGAGATGATTCAGCAATACTCTGAGGTCACTCAGGCCTTGAAGCTTCTTTTTTTTCTTGAAAGTATGGACTTCAGCATTGGAAGGAATGACTGAGTGAACGATTCTCTGATCGATGAGGCAGCACAGCACAGATGTTTTGTCCATCAGGACACACACTGGAATTTTGCAGAATGAGTAGAACTGCTACACTGGCTTTCAACAGTTCTTAAATTCAGAATGCTTATGGCTTTATGGCCTTGTAGCCACGTAGCCTGCACAGCAGAGGACCAGAGCCAACCCTTTCAACATTAACACTGCCTTGGTCTCCTGCTTGGCCCTTGGCTCTGATCACACAATCATCCTTATACACTTCTGTATATGTGTCTGCTCTGTTACTTTAGGTATCCTGTCTTTACAGTCAAACACTTCATAAACATTCCTGTAGAAGAATGTGAGGTCTCGAACTCTGCAAAATTCCTGGTAAAAAATTGGTCTCTGGGGCATGTTTGCAAGCCTGATGGCTAGCTAATTGGCAGTATGCATCCCACAAGGTGATTCATAAATCAGTCTCAAGCGCAGAATGGTGGAGGCAAGTGTTGCCATTTTGCTCCTGGGACAGTCTCTCTTAGCTCGTTATTATGGAGTGAAAAGACAGGATTCAGTCCTGGTTTTGGCAGCAATCAATATCAACGTCAGCTTTAAAAACAAATCTGCCCTCAGCCTCCTAGCCTCTCTATCTGGGGTTGTCTGTCTGCTCTGTGAGTGCAAGATGAAGTATAAACACATACCCTTGGGTAATTTGGGAACTAACATAATTGGGATCACAGAATACATACATTTCAGAATTTGGTCTTTCAAACGTGCTTCTCACAGACTGCAAGTATGAGGAGTGCACTGAGAATCCTTTTCAGATTTGGTATTCACCTGAGATGAGATATCCATTACAGCCCATCTTTAAGGGACACTGCACTGTTGCAGGAGAAGCAGAGCTTTAGAGCTGCAGTTTTAGATTTCTCTATCATACAATTGCTTTCCAGTGGGCCTGTGCTTAGGGGTGATGGATCTGTAGTGGCTGGTCTAACAGAACCAATGCTTAACCAAACTTATCAAGTCACCTTGATCAAGCCCAGCAAGCTCAGAAATAGTTCTGAACCCTTTTCCAGCAAAGATCTTCAGGATGTGAAAGGCTGTGCCTCAGAGGAGGCAGACAGAATGTTAGTAGCATTGCTAGTTCAGGAGAAAACCCCACAACAATCTCACATTAAAGTAATGTCATTATATACAATGTAATATAAGTTGGCCCATGTTCAATGTAGAACAGATCTGCTTTGAAGAAACTAGAGAAATCTTAAATATTTCTAAAAGATAACAGTCTGGAGAGGCTAAAGAGAATGTCACATATCACATTTGAGATATAAATTTGCTGAATCAGGGCAACAAATGGCATTTTTCCTTTTTTTTTTTTTTCCTAAGAAGTATCACTAGGCTTTTGAGGATGCAAGGATGAAGACATTGGTGGGATCCAAAGGCATGACTTGTTTGCACCTTAATATGAGGCTCCCAGATTAGATCAGATTACTTACATCATATCATTTGGCTAAAATCTACTGCTTTCTACAAAGCAACTATACATAACTCTTTCTTTCCAGTTTTTAATGACACATTTTACTGTATAATTAGATCCTCTGTAGCCTTTTTAAAATCTAGGCTAACATATTCTTTTGTTTAATCTTTTGTTGCAGACACAAGTTCTGGGTTGCATTAGATTCACTTGCCTTTACAGGCTGCATTCAAAGTAGTTCTCCCTAATGAACTCCACCTATTCTCACAACTCTAATTCATTACCTACTCTTCCAAATTCCTCTAACATTTCCATGGTCAGGTTTTTTTGCTGTTGTTGTTTTTTTCTAGCTCTTTTCAACTGAGTATGGCTTGAAGTTAGTGGGACTTTACTGGAACTCGACACCCGTATCAAATATCTGGCTTTCCTATCATAGTGCAGACCAGATATTTCTCTGTGACTCATTATTTGGAAGCTTGAGCTCTGATTCTGTGAGCACAGGAAGTTTTTAGACTTAAAATTCAGCGACAACGTGGCAGGATTTGCCAGAGGTCACCGGTGTTGTCCATCTCTGCAGTCAGCCTGATTACCTTCAGCTAAGAGCCGGCCTTCAGGGCTGCCTTCTGCTGACACAGAGAGTGAAGTTCTTGTTACCATTGGAACTACAGCACACAGAGCCTAGGCTACAGCTCTCTCTGGAGTAGATTATAATTTTTTTAAAAAAGAAAAAGAATCCAAACCCTAATTGATGTTCTTTGCTTTTATTTGTTTCAGAACTCAAGGAGTTTGTATTTGTACTTTGTAATGAGATTAACATATAATAAAAATGCTTGCCTGACCATTTTCTCTCTCTCTTTAATCTTAAAACTCTACTTCTATAGCTTTCTTCCCTATTCCTCAGTTCATCTGGTCTTTTCTCTATTTGATTTCATCTGTTTTTTTCTCTATTCTCTTTTTTGCCTGAATACTGAGCAGGCCTGTGCAGCAAGGCAACCTCCTGCCTTCGCACGTTTTAGCCTCACATCCTCAATTCCCAAGACTGTTCTGCCTTGGTCTGCTTTGCATTTTAAAATAGATAGGAGCTGGGTCCTTCTCAGCTCAGCAACTCTAGTTTCTATCAAGCAGAGTTTCTGCTGCCCACACTAGCGCAAGCCGCAGCGGTGACCTAGGCCTGGTACGACCACCCGCTGGTGGCAACACTCCCCACGATGGCAGAAGGGCTGGTATCTGGAGGGTGCCACTTCTAGAGATAGAAGCAAGATATCGAGAGCTCCCAAATTGCCTAGAAACATCTACTTACATCTTAGCCCCTGTATAGATCTTTCAGGTGAACTGTTTTCCTATATACTGAATAGCTCTAGAATTCAATCTCCAATGTTTGGGTATAAGCAAAACACAGTTTATTTTGGATATAGGTATTAGAGGCCAGGGGCACTTTCAGACACCCCTCTCCCTGCCCACTGGCCAACCTTGGCTCCATCTCAGCCCCATGACACTGCCAGCTCCAGCCCTGCCATGGCCCTCTCCCTGCCCAGCTATGGCCTCCCAACTCTCACTTGAGACTTAAGGTCTTAGGGTGATGTGAAAGCTGCTATTTTGGACTCACTTCATTGTAAACGCACATGCAGACATAGTTGATGCTAGAAAAGAAGCTAGCATCCCTCTCCCTGAAATCCCTCTTCTCCTTTTGCATGTCTTGAATCAATGGGCTTGTGGTGCTATACCTTAGAGCTTGCAAGTGTGCCAGGAAAAATCTATTTCCAATTGGACTGCCATCTCTCAAAACTCTCCATAAGCATCCAAAAGGCTGGAAAGTGTGCTGCTGGGCTGCAGAGGTGCTTAGGGGAGGAATTTGCCAGCAAAAGAGAACTGCAGAGAGTCAGAAGCACACACAGACTTATAATTTCCACAGAATTCTTGCTAGCAATGTCTATTTCATATAATGAGAAAAGTAATATTCCAATGCAATCTAATCATCATGTCTCTTCTCCCTTCTCAACCATTTTTAATATAACGATGGAGATTGTGAGCATAATGTATTCAGATCCTGTTGCATTTTGCTTAAAAGCTGTACTGAACTATTGCTAAGGAAAGTCAAGAAAACACCATCTCTGAGCTAAAGTAATGCACAGCTGAGATGGACAGACCAAGGAGTGCTTTGTTTTTGTCCCAATGAACTCTGAGTGCAGAAACTTTATTTAAGTTAGAAAAATGCTTTTATAGATTTAGCAGAACAATCCTATGAGCAAGTTACTCTCAGAGGATCTCAGATAACAATCAGAAGGCTTTTATATACACACACAGCCTGTAGCCTGATCTATCTTCTGCAGAGAAACCTTGTGACTTATACGTTTTACCTTCACAGTTAGTTGTATGATCACCTCAGCTAACAGTAGTATAGACACACTTTAATATCATCAAGGTGTTGCACAATGCAGATGTTTATCCATTTGAAGCGACTTATGAGTTCCCAGAAAATCAAAAGGATATCTCCTAAACTGGAGGAGTTGTTAATATATGCTATAATCACACAGTGACTTGGTGAAAAGAAGTGAGAAAACCGTTAATAGAAAGCATCTTGCACATAAAGACTTTGCATCATTTATTTTGTGCAAAAAATCTGATATGCAAAAATGCTCAAAGCACATCTGTTGGTGTTCTGAAGCCTTCCTTGACTTCTGTCAATTGTATTGCAAAATGGGCTCCACTCTGCAGGTTGTATCCCCTATCCTGAACACAAGTCTGTTGGTTATGGGGAAGCATCAAAATCTTGCAAAGCCACCATATATCTGAAATGAATTCCAGATTAGAGAAGATGAAGTGCTGATACATTTAAAAAGATGTACTGGGCAAATGGAATAAAATTCCAATTGCTCTCATTTTCCTGACGGTTTGAAAAATGTATTTGGGGACATGGAGGTTAGACCCCAGATATCGTGGATAAAAGGAGCATAAAATCAACAACATAGGAGCAAATAAACATTAGGGAACTACCTGATATGCAGAGAATACAAAATTTATCATTTTGGTTCAAATTTGCCTATGATTTCAGCTTCCCATTCCTATGGAATTACAGAAAAGAGAAATGTCTTTTCTAATCTAAGTCCTTAAGGTAAAGATCTTACCAAGCTGATCTAAAACAGCACACATTGGCATGAATCTACTTGGACTGTTATCAGAATTTCAATTTCCACAGGTCTAAGTCTTGGAATAAATGCCTTCTTCAGGTTTCTGCCAGTATGTGTCTGGCATATTTTCTTGTGCTTAGCTGTGTCTGCCTGTCAATATCAGCTTCGCTTATCAAGCACTTAGTGTTCTACCGATAATAATCACAGAATTAAAGAATAAAGTACCATAGCTAGTTATTGTACTTACTAATAACAAATTATATTGGTTATAACAAGTATGTAATGTCTTTTTGAACTCAAGGAGCTGCCTAACTGTAAATCATTAAATACTTACTTCTTTCACGAACCACTGGCAAAAGGCAGGTCCAATCCACTCTCTTGCATGAATCCCACAGTCTATCCAGACAGCTTTCTTGTAAGGCTGTGATCTTTTACCTAACTTAAAGTGTAAATATTCATAGAAATATCAATAGATTTCTTGACAATAGTGAGAAGCAAAAATGAAAAAAAAAAGAAAAAAAGAGGGCATTAGAAATACTAGAATATTCTGAATCTCCTTCAGGTAGGAAGGAATACCCCTTTTTTTTTTTCTTTTCAATGAGAAATGATAGGCAGGTACACCCAAGCTAGTAAAGAGGATCTGTGGGAAAAAGAAAATCACAGAGAAAGTCAGATTTGTCAGTTCCTCTTTTTTCCTATACAAAATGCAGTTCTTAGCTATCACTTGGAGCAGGGTGAAGAAAAACAAGGCTATAAGGCTAGTGCAATGCAGAATACAATTTAAAAACTCTGCAACAGTGGAGGAAAAGAAAGTACCCTGACTGTAATTTTTTTCTCTTTTATGATGGCTTTTAATTTGTCATCCTAATAATGTGAGTTGACAGTGCTCACTCCAGGGATTTTATCAATAACTAAACAGGAAACACGTAGCACATGCTGAGAAAGGATCCAGAGCCTTCTGGGGTCCATCTCTAAGATAATTGTTTAAGAAGTTGGCTATAAGCACAAAAATTTCCAATTCCCTTAAATCCAGACACTGCTAATTTTACTTTTCCTATAATTGTAACATATATCCAATACAAATGAAGAGGAATTGGCTCTTTGTTTTCCAATTCTTATTTTTTTGTTTTTTGGAGAGCACATGTAGAGATCCTTAGACTATAATAACTTCTCTTTCAGACAGCTTGATCACTTGCATTTCTGGTGTTCATCCTGTAATACACACAACTAAACGCCCACCACTGATTCCAGACTTTGGTCTGATTAATGACTAATCTTTACCTTGAGTACAAACAGTGGTCTGCCTTCATAGGATTTTCCAACTGAGAACATATGAATAAGATCTGAATGAGTTTCATTCAGATGATACATCCAATTCTGGATCTGCAAAAAAAAAAAAAAGAAACAAATTAGCTGCTTCAATTTTAGCATTTTTTGGGAAAGAGCTTTAATATTTTTATTATTAATCTTAGTTCTTACTTGGTGTATTTTTTTCACCTTTCTATAGGTTTAATATTTGTCTTCTTTGATTGTTTTTGTTTACAAACTTGAACTATCAATGGGCTCTCATGGCTCTATTGTCAGAAGCTGGATGTAGCCTTCAGTTGCACGTTTCTTTCTTTCTTTCCATTTTATTATTGGATATTACTGGAATGCATTTGCTGTTCACTGAAAATCTGGAAATGGGGCTAATCAGACACTTTCATTAAACCTTAAGAATAAGGAAAGCAGGTTCCTGAGCCTTCCTGCCAGAACACTGTATGGTGAACAGATTCACTGGGAGAGGAGCACCTGCAGAAGTCAATCCTATTTTTATTATTTGTTTTACAGATCTTGAGGAGGTGCCGCATGCCATAAGCTCATTCTAGTGACTTGGTTTTGGAGCAAATTCAAACACCTGATACTAAAATTCATATACACTGTTCAGTCCTTTTGAAAGAGACTGATCTGCTGCCCTACAAAAGGAATTCTTGACCAAATACTTGCTCAAATCAAGAAAGGCAACAGCATCACCAACAAATACAAAGTTAGTAAAGGAAAGGCAAAGCTCAAGAAAAATTATTTACACAGCTAGCTTTCAGACTCGTATCCATCATAAAAGGACCTTTATCTAAACGCTTTTTACTTGCAGTCATTTTACTTACTTAAATGATTCAATAAGACTTTTCAGCTTCTGAAATTTCTTATTCCACCAGAATTTAAATCTGAAGGACTTATTTTAAAAACAAAACGAGGAAACTTTCAGAGGTAGTTCCAAGTACAAGATAAAAAAGTATTAAAATAATTTATTTTGATTTCATGAAATTTTAATTTCATTTAAGGAGCTCACATTTGCAAAAGAAACATTTTAGGACACTTCTGAAGAATATCAAGCAACTAATATGAACACAAAATGAAAACTGGGCCTTATTAAAGACAGTGTGGTAGTAGTTAATGGGTGAAATAATTTTAACTTACTTCATCCAGCGAGTGATATATTTCATAGTTGTACTCAAGGAGGGACCTTCGATTTCTTTGTGGCCTCCATCCAGATTGCTTTTCTACTGCTTTCTGTAAATCTGATATGAGAATCCTAGATAAAAAAGACAACTTCTTCAGCATATACTTTAAGAGATAATAGATCGATCTACATACATATCAAAGTAAAGGTTATCACATCCTTCAAATATATTATGGAAGTAATTGTATAATTAGGAATTATATTATTCTACACTGGTAACTTTTATTAAGCAAATTAAAGATTTATAGTGCTTTCCTGCTTTGCTGAATTGAGTAGTATGTTAACTACCTACCAGGATCAAGCTCTGTTTGTGCAACTTTACACATATAATTTCACAACTTCTCTTTATGTGTCTGTACTCCAAATGAGATTTGATAGTCTTCATTTACTTTTAAATGATCGCGTACTATGCATGCTTATAGCATTGCAAGGCTCTTAAGTTCCTCAGATCTGAATACAACCTAAACAACTTTGGTGCAGTAAGAGCTGATCTGATATCTGGCCTGTTTTTACCGCCATACAGTTAAACACTGGGCAGAAAAGCCTATCTTGCTGAAAGTGGCTGCTCACATTATGCTTACTTAAAGCTTCTTGTCTTCAGAAATTTCTTGTAACTTACCCAAACTTCATCCAGTCCAGCTAAGATTTTACACTGAGGTGTTTCCTTCACCTTTTAGAGTTCCATAATAGTTTTAAAAATTTAGCTTCTTTGCCAATAGTGTGCCATAAACATAAGTACAAGAAATCTGGCATTAACTTCTTTGGACAAACTCTAAGTTATCATCCAGCTGGCAGAAGCAGAGTTTTTTATCAGGGTCTGACCATTGATGCCCTGCAGATACCACCACGATGGGAGGTGCGGAGGCAGAGGGAAGGAACACTAGAATTAACAAAACACTGCCCAGCTTCTTTCTAACTCACATTCCCATACCACAGAAGCCCGTGGAAAACCCATGCACTGTAATCTAATAACATGCTTTCAGGTTATTGCAGAGAACATTTGCTCTAGCATTTATAACCTTTGCATGCACTGCTTTGCACCTAAGTTCTTCAACTGTCATATTTATAACACATATAAAATGGCCTTCTGTCCTGTCATTAAAGGTGATTACCACAAACAGGAAGAGCTGCAGGCAAGTGAATACAACTGGTGGGGGGGGGGGGGGGAGGCCTAGTAATTAGGGAACATTTTTATACAGGAAAACAATTAGAGAAATCATCAGCTCATTTTGAAATGTAAACAAAGCTAAAACAGTGTTGAACCCACATAGCTAAGGCGACATGGCCTTCAAAATTAATTTCCTTATAATTGTTATAATATTTTTAGACAGATTTAGAAAGAGTTCATTGTCAGTGCAAAAATGAAATACTGATAATTGTGCATAGAATACACAATCCTGTTCTCCCAAGAAATAAATAGTCTTATATAAGATTTTATCCAGGTAACATTTAAGAAATCTAGTAACTCATCCATACACTTAAGCAGCTCACTGATATGCCTTTAAGGAGAAGATCACTCCTCTTGTCAATTATATACAGTTATATATATACTGATATACTATGATATACTGATATACTATATATACTTCTATAACTGTAAGCAAGCAAGGTGTGATCCTTCATATGTCGTTGTGAATTTGTTCCACTGGAAACAGAAAGTTATAAAACAAGCCCAGCACTTTCCTTTATAACTCATGACTAACACTGGTGTCCTCATTTACAGCCTGCTTGTAAACAAACCTAGTTCCTGTTAAATATAGAGAGAGGCAAAGCACACGGTAGAAGCAGCATCAGTAATTACCCTCCTGCTCTCAACAGAGGTGCTTTCGTATACATTGAAAACACTAAATGACTCCAAAGGAAGACATTTAATTAAAACTGCCTGCCTGGGGGAGATCTTCCATTAAAACGGTCATTTTGTGAGGAAGTGTAGCCCTCAGCCACTCTAATTGCTGTGGAACATGCTTTCTGCCACTTGGTGCAGCAGACACAGGCCAGTGGGGCACAGGAAATGCAAGAGGAGCTTACGTGTAGGGGATGTTGGCCTGCTGGAGGGAGGGCAGCAGAAGCTGGGACACGTTGTGTGGCACTCGCAGGTCGGTGACTGTTCCCTCCGCAATGTACGAGGTGCTGCTGGGCTGCCACAGGTCCACCTGTAGTGCAGGAACCAACCTGTAATTCATATGTATTCAGTGGAGGTGGGGAAATGCAGGAGACTGGCATGCTTGAAGTTTTGCAGGCATCCATGCTAGGCATGGTATAGACGACAAAAACTAGGCTGGTCCGACTGACCATCTCTAGGAACAGAACAAGTTTTGAGGAATGACTGCAACCAGGTTATTAGAATTCACATGGGAGCTCTGCCGATGGGAAAAAGCAATGGGCCCAGGAACATCTCTGCTCAGAGAGCTCAAAAAAAGACTTCATGCCAACTCCATGCCAGCTTCACCCCTCTCCTCAGCATACTACACATACTCTATATTCTGACTCTTGTGGAATCTATAAATCTTTTTGCTTTTTATTTGACAAAATGTCTTCTATTTTCAGTATGACACTCAAAGAAAATTGAAGAGAGAAAGAAAGTGCAGTATAAATCTATGTTGCTTGCAAAGAATCCCCAAAGTTTTTCACTTTAGAAATGCTTCACAGGTCAGTAACAGAAGGTAACTAATACTTTAAAGGAAGCAATGATCTAATCAATAATTTTGTATGAAATGACAGAACAACAGGATTAACATAAATAAACAATTACAATCTTGTAAACAACATGTTATTCACTGAATAATAGTGCAACTATTAAGTGTTATCTATACTGGAACATACTTTAGGGATTTTTTTTACTTTCTTTGGTTGCCAAATTGGAAATACACTTGGAATTCTTAGACCAGAGCCTGAATTTTTAAAAAGGTAAGACAGTCTGCAAACAGCGATTTCAAACTCAGGGTGTTCTGCACCTGTAGCATAATGGTCTGTTACTGTTCTGTCGTGCCAAAAATAGATGCACGGCCTCTTAAATAGAAGTGTGAATACCTCCTACTCAGACACTGTGAATCCTGCAGAGCGAACACATGCTAAGAAACCTCCTCCCAGACCTGCTGGGTCGTCATGGAAGTGTATGAAAACAATGTCAGCCAAAACCTCTGTGTTAATATGAAAAATGTGTGCATCAAGACCCACAAGCTTTAGAAATGATAAAGTCTCCGGGCTGAATGTAAAGGGAGAAATTCAGTAGGGACTAGTATGTGCCAGCATTTCCTTGATAAATATCCCTCCAAGGTTGCTGTAATCAGCTGTACTGGACTACACTAGCAGAAATCATAGGTATAGCTAAGTGTCCCATGTTCTACTTCCTTTCAAGGTTTTAAGGAAAGTTCCTATTACCTTGATTTTCGGTGGATTTGAAAAGCCTCTTTTTCTGTGCATATAAATGATTTTGAAATACCCATAGCATTTCACTTGATCATGCTATGAACCTTTACCAAGAAGCTGCAATGGATTTGAGTAACAAAATTCCGATCACTAAGAAGGCCTCTGATGCTGAACCTGCTACTGCTTCTTCAAGCAGTAGTTCCTTTAGTTCAGTTAACCCAGCTAAATGTCTACTACCTTGGAATGAGAGAAATGAAACCAAGGGGTAGTCTCTTCCCTTCCTGCCAAAACCACTCTGCGTCCTGCTGCTACAATATGGTCCATGGATCAGTGTGACTTTGGTGGGCGGGCGCAGTGTCTTTTGAAGTCTAACACAGGACTGGCAAAGTTCAGGAGACCTGTGAAGCCGACAGCAGCTGTGGCAGATGGTCAGTAGACACTGATCTCGTGAATGAAATGGTGCTAAATGCAGCTTGTAAATAAAGATTATCTCACTATGTTAACACCTTATGTGTTTATCTTCCTAATTTTTAAATTAAAGGCTTCCAGTGAAACCTCACCCTTATTCAATACGTTTGATCTCACATATGGTTAATTGGAAATGTGCATTTGATTTATAAGACTTATATCTAAAAATACACTCCACACAGACTAGATTCATTGCTCTTGCAGTTACAATATGCCAACCAGCTCAGCTTGAGCCATCTTGGTAACAATAACAATAAATTATTTTACACCAGCTCACAGCAAGTGGAGAATAGTCTGTCCAATTGTAATATTTAGTTATACAAGATCAGAAACAATAACTATAGAAAGGTAAAAGAAAACCAAAAACTATTATTGTGATATACTTGAAACTTGTCTTTTCTTGACAGACACTCCTTTGAGGATGTTTTTCTATTGTTGTGGAGGCTATAAACTAACCAATATGCACACTCTGGATCACTACGTCACAAAACTTTTTCCTTTTTTATTTTTTTTTTTCTTTCTTGAGCTATTCTAACTGTCCTTCACATTACAGGCTGCAAGGGAATTTCAAACCAATCTTCCTTCATTTCTGAATTCCGTGGTCTATTGCATACTGGTATCCTGTGAAAATACAATACATCATGACTGGTATTGTCCTGGCAATGTGACAAAAAAAATCTCCTTTTAGAATCACTCCAATTCAGTTTCCTATTTGGGAAGTCTGGTCTCAGCTGAGTCCTGCTTCTTTTCTTTATAATGTAAGCAAAAGATTCAATGCTCATCCAACAGATATTACCTGTGCTGTTCAAAGTACCTCTTGAATTTCTCACTCGATTCTGCTTTCTAAAACATATAATAGGAAACACATTTCTCTAACAGATGTCCTATTCACATCACAGCTTTCAGCTCGTTCTTGGTATGAAACAGAGACGGTGCATGAAATCAGCCAAGGAGAAGGTGGATTTCAGAGTGGGCATATTTGGACTGGGCAAAATGAACCCCCCTTTGCTCTACTCAGTGTCAGTTTTAGGAGGGCTCCACTGCCCTCCTAAAGTTTTAGGAGGGCTCCTAAGCCCTCCTAAAGCCCTCCTAAGTTTTAGGAGGGCTCAGTATTGCATCTCCCGTAGATAGGAAGGGCTCCACTGTAGTCAGCTCTTTTCTTTCTGCGTTTGTCTGGCAAGCAGCCCAAGGATTTCCATGCTGTGCTCCACTGGCTATCAAGGGGAGTGATATTAATTGCTCCCCTATTCTCAACAGAATAAATATATCAGCTCTCACTGGGATAGCTTCCAAATAGTAGCAAATCTGTGCTAAATAGTCTTGTCTCTAGCTTTTGAGTCACAGTTAAAACCAGGTATAGGGATAAACATTAGAAAGGATATGAATGCTAAATTAGCAGAATTCCAAATTTCTTTCAAAATTTAAGATAGTGCAGATAATTTTCCAGTAAGACAAACATTTCATTGGTATAATCCAACACATCACATATATTATGTATACAAAGTTCTGCTGTCCTGCCAAAACAGAAATGAAAGCATGCAGTTTCTTTCTTCATTAGTTCCGTCTTTTCCTACACTTAGTCCTGTGTTTGTGGAAGTAGAGCCCAAGAAGGAAGGAGGCTCCTTGTGCTTCCTCAGGACCCACTGACCACCACACATGTTCTACACTCACTTCACTGAAAGAAATCTCCAGCTTCTTCAAACTACAGGGCTTACCTTGGCTCATGCTTTGCAATTCAAGCCATATGCTTTGGCAGCAGCCTCCAGTTGCTCCTCACTACCCTTTCATGATGAGGTGTTTAATTGCTCCTTCCATTTGGGCCAAAAGGAAGATGCTGAGCACTCCTCAGGTATGAGATCAGTACAGATCAAAGAGCTGATGGATGCTTCTCATTGGAACTAGGATAACTTTGCCACATAATTAGGATGTCAGGTGCTCTGTCATGATGTGTGGGTTTTGCACTTAGGCACATATATAAGTATATTCACATTTAGACACATAAACACCCTCAACTGTGTTGAAACTTACTAGGAATGTTTTCAGTCAGAAATCTGATAGAAGACTAAGTCCAGAAGAAGCAGAAACTTTTATACTATCACTGTATTGCCAAAAGCCTGATTATCAGAGGCTTCTTCACATATGAAATAAATACAGACATATATATGTATACATAAAGACCCATAGTGCTGAATGGGATGACATCTTAGGCTTCTCTTGGCACATTCACAAAGAAGGAATAGTGTGGCAATGCACATGTTTAGTTCTGAGACAGGAACTTCAGCAGATAATTAGTTTTCTGCTTCCTTATGCAGGAAAACCCCCCCATCTTTTATCACATTTTAACTAGAATACATATAGCAGCAGCTATCAAAGTGAGCAGAAAAAGACTTATTGTTACCTCTCAGAGATATAAAACGTACTAGTTTCTCTGAAAATATTATATACGTGTGGTGGCTGGTAACAGCAATTTCTTCAGTCCATCTGAGCACTTGTCTCAAGCACATGCAGAACATCATGCTAGTTCATAGATGCAACTACTTTCTGTTTTCAGCAAGGTTTTGGATGGAGGAGATAACCTAAAGAGCCTGAATGTGAAAGACATGGAGAATAGGGCAGAAAGAAAGTGCAGCATTAGCACTGTGGTCTCTGACACTGGTGGATAATTAATTATCGCTCTGCTGTTGTTCACCTCAAAGCCACAGTGCTACTTCTTTGAAAGGGGTTCATTGATGCAAATGTTCTCAAGATCAGGGCTTTATATTGATTTCCTCAGCACCTGCCCCTGCCAATTAGGGAACTTAACGGACACTCCTCACTGCAAATCTTATTCTTAGATGGGATGAGTCCAGTGACCAGTAGGAGAGGGCTTTCCTGGTGTTTCCAGAAGAACTTGCAAGGAAGTCCTAGCTGCTAGTGCAAAGTAATTTAAGTTTCTGACTTAGCACTCTAGACATTTAATTGACTCTACCCTTTTAGTATTAATTTACTTTTCAATGAGACTGGTCAGAGTATTTGTGCCAATAAAAGGGGTCTGATTCGTTGCACTGCAGCAGCCACAATAGAGTCTGGAAGAGAATGTGACCAAAGCAGGGCCTGAGGTTTCGCGTTCTGCCGCTCTTTGTGAGATTATAACCAGATAATGATCTTACCCCTCTCCTAGAGTGGGTAATTCTATACTGGGCTCTGCACTGCAGGAAAGGACTCCTATTCCTCAGGAGAGCCACCAACTAAAAACTCAAGACCCAATTACATGGTAATTGAATATCCATTTCTGCAAGTGCAGATGCCACCAAGCTAAGTATATTTGAAAGATGTGAAACAGTCTTAACAGACCCATACATATTTTGGTTATTGTTTGTTATTGAGCTGTACATGACTTGGTTCATTTTGTAGTTGTTGCTGCACTGGAATAGGAACCCAGGGGCCTGATCCTGCTTCCACAGAAAAAATCAAGATGTGCTGAGCACTTGATTAAGCTCAATCTTGGGCTCCCTTCCCATTTTAAGAGGGAGCAGATTGCTCCTGTTGCCAAAGCCCAGTCTTTCTGCAGCTTAGGAGAACAATATACCTACCCCGAAGGGGCTCTCTTGTTTCACCTGGCATTTTCCTACTAAAATTTTCCTGGAAGAACTCTTTCTTTTTCGAGGCGAAGTGGTTTTATAGACAGGTACTTTGTTGTATTAATGTGTAGCCTCTGATGTGCATCTCCTGATGTTTCTTCTGCACCTGAAACTTTCTGCACATAAGTTAGAATAAAATCTGGATTAATGAATAAAGCATCTGGCCATATAGATATGTGAAGATTACTGCACGTGCTAAGCAAAACACACGCAGCCTGGCTACTGGGCTAACGCCTTCCATGTGCAGATAGGAATAGCTCCACTTTTCCACAGCCCCACTGTGAGGAAAACTCACAGGTTTTCCTACCACATTTTCAGATGGTCTTTAATCTTTGAAGCCTTTCTTGGCACTTGTCTTTGAAGCCAACTGAACCTTTTTCCCTAAAAACTACTTTCTGACTCCCTGAACTGCAATGACAGGCTCGGCTTGGGGATGGCAATGGATAAGCAGCTGCTGTAGAGGTGCAAAACCAAAGGGAACAGAACGGTGCCTTCGAGTGTCTGCCTCTGCCCATGGATTTCCTTAGTAAAAGTTACTGCAGGTAGAGAGCCCTAATACTATTATGCCAGGAGTGTTCACAGAGCAGCAGCTTCCCTGCTGTCTACACAAACAGCCCTGACTCAAGTCTGACACGTGTGAGAAAAATGCTTGTAGACTGCTAATGGAATAGAAATGATGATTAAAGGCTAAAATGAAATATCACTTCACAAATGATGCTTAGAAAAATTAATTCCAAAGCAAATAAACAGATGATGAAAGTGGGTCTGAGGAATCCAAACAAATCTCAGTTTCCTTGCAAAGTATTTTGGAATGTGACATTTGTTTCTGCCAGTCAAGTGAAAAGAATTAAAATGATGAAAGGTCTCATAAATCAGTAGCAGACTCACTCAAAGGGTCTCCTAAGCAGGAAAGAGCAAGACAATAATTTCAGTGGGATACAAGACAGGAAAATGGATGGACAAGAGGAGCCCTTGGGGGGCAGTATGTACTTCTGAAGTATTCAAATCACTCTGGCATCCCCATAAATATTCTTTCATTTCTGTTATTGATCATTGTCACAATTTGCAAGTGACCAATGTGAAAAGAGTGAAGCTGAAGGTGGTATCTGTGGTTTTATCCACTCTATTGTAAATAAGTATTTGTATCATCTCCATAAAAAGACTTTATACTTGGTGCCTATAATTGCATCAGAGCAGCAGCCACTAAAAAAAATATGGGAAATAAAGGGTATGCAACTCTACGAGTTTGCACGTGAATTGTAAAAGACTTGGCTGCATTTTAGTCTAGCAGAGCCTATTGCACTTGAGACTGCAGTGCAACTTTCCCGGTACCTTGCAGGAACGCTGGAGGAGGAGCTCCACGACACTTCCCTCTGTCCTGCCCCTTTTGTCTGTACCTACTAGACCGGAGGTGCTGCTGGCTGCTGGCACGCTGCCCTGTGCGATGCACCGCTCCTGCCTGCGGCTGCTGTTGGCACTTGGTTAGAAGCAGGATCTGGCACCTGCTGCCTCGGAAGACAGGATGCCTTGGGTTCCCCAGCAGCCTCCCTTCTTGCAGCCGCAGGCAGGGCTGTTGACTCCTTCCTCAGCAACCTTTGTACACGTGGCAGTGCGTGCAGGCTAAGAGCTCTCCAAGAGTTTGGAGTGATGGTTGTGCTGCGACGTTGAGCTCAAGCAGAGGAGCTGGCCCACAGGGTACGAGACAGCAGCTGAGGCTAAGTCACCTCTGCGGCTTTGCAGGCTAAGATGATGGCAGGCAGGAACCAATGATTCCTTCCTGTGGCTCAGTAATTGTGAATGAACTTACTGGTTGGATATATATATATATATATATATATAAATATCATTTCCAAGGCCAGCTATTTTTCCTGGCAGTCCAGCTTTATGAGTTGTGTTCATTCCATCGAGGAAAAAGGCAACACAGTGTTGCCTGCAAGGTAATCGAACTGCCCAATGAAAGCATCGATTTATAATAATGATTAATAACAAAGAACTGTTGGCAATGAAGCTATAGGGCAAAACCAATTTGTGGAAATTACTCAGCAAATGATTATGACTAATGGGAACTGCCTTTGAGCGATTCATGAAGCAAAAGCTAAATGTGTGGAATGAAAGATTCATTACACATTATTCACTCAGTAAAGAGAGTGGCATTTGTATTGTAGCAGTTGTTATGCTTCAGGCAATAGGGTTTAATTTTGGTACTCAAATGGACATTTTTTTCTTTCAAAAACGCAGATATCTGTCCTAGGAAGCTGCAGTTACTAAGTTTAAAATGTCTGAAGTGATTCTATTTTCTGCAAATATGTGTGAGTTAGCCTTGCAGCTCACGTGCTGATAGCAGAGCCGTTCTGATTGAGATCACAAGGTTTCCACGTGGACTAAAGCACTGGGGTGTTAACACATCCAGCTTCTTGAGTGAGCTTTGCAGACACGCCGCGTCTAGACTGTCATTCCTGTCCAGGCCAATTAGCAAGGGCATTTCCTGAGTTACTTGAAACGCATTAGGGCATGTAACAAATTCCAAGATCATCTTTCCAGTCATTCTTAATGTAGGTTTCTGTAAATCCACATTTACAAAAGCTCCTGCTGTGCCTGATCCTCTCCACAAAAGAGCAGTGGAACTTTGCACCTTGGTGACATGTCTGGCAATGGCTTCCAAATGGCAGTAGGCAAACTCTGTCTGTCTTTCTCTGCTTCCCTGGGGTTGATTTGGTTTCCAGTGAGGCAAACCACAGCTGGTTTAATTCTACAGGTATGTGGTAGATTGCTACATTCCCTTACTTTCCTATATAAATAATCTTTTAAACTTTTATCTGGCATGTGTTCTTCTTAAGATAATCTGTCAGCAATGCGCTCACAATATCATTACCTATTATAAAAGCTCCCCTAGAAGTAGGAGAGATCCTGTAAGGCCACACACACACACACACACACACACACGGAAAAAAGGAAGATGGAGCAGATTTTAAATTATGTTATATACTTAGGAAAAATCAGTGGTAAGAACTGTTATTAAGAAATAGGCATATAAAACAAAATAAATAAAAAGACATATTATGACACTTTTTAGTAAATATTAATTTTCCTCCCATTTGTTTTCCCTTTGTCCAAAACAGTGGTCTACAAGAAGAGGTAGTCTTGCATTTGTTTTTAAATTTTGCCTGACATTGGAAGACACTGCTCTACAATGGGATAATCAGATTTTCTTTTACTTCTTCATGCAAAAACACTTTTGGATGGACAGAG
>JAUBOD010000971.1:593796-608320 GCA_032353885.1 Nothura maculosa
AGCCTTTCTCCTCCTCTCCGCTTTGAGTCAACCATGTGTACTGCAGAGTGTATCATCACTCTGCAAGGTACTTGAAATACTGGATGATCTGTAGTGAGCAATAAAAGCTCCAGCCACCCAGCCTGCCCAAGCAGAGGGACTGTTTGTGCCTCCTGGCCGCTCCGCTGTGCCAGGCTGCGCAGGATCTCAGCCCAACCAAGTGGGCTGCATGCAGCCCAGTGCCCTGCGTTCTGCTTCACAAGAAGGCAGGGAGCTGTTTTGCTTCATTTGGCACTCATAAGGTGCAAAGTTTTGAAGAATGGAATGTTGTCCCCACCAGTTTGTTTCTCTGAATATCTTTTTAATTCAAAGGACTCTGGCTCTGCCACCTTCAGGTGCCTTGCACAGACATTAATCATCTTCATAAGTCTGATGACTACAGGTCCACTCCTGCAAATATGAGACCAGGCAAAAGTCCTGTTAAATTCTGTATGTTTTAACCTATCGCAGCATTATCACAAGAAATCTAATGCATCTCTCTTGTAATTATTGGTTCTCCCTTTGCCACCTACTCTGCTTATCATGCAAACGGGAGAGAGACTACAGGACTCACAAAGTCTTCTGCATGAAAATTAATACTCATAGCAGAAATATATAAGCCATCTGGGCAAGGGAGAGCAACAAGGTTGTTTCTTTCCTGTTGGATTAGAGTGTGTACCTCAGACTACAAGAAAATCCTCCTTATCTCCCACCTGGCAGCAAAACAAACCATACTATTGAAGAGTAAAAATATTGGAACATGAACTTGACCACCTGCCTTTAGGTTCCACTGCTATATGCCTATTCACAACAGCTTTTGCTTTGGGACTACTGAAGTGACTCCTGATAAATGATCAAAATAATCATTTTCTTCTTCAAATTTGGAGTCGACACTATATATACAGCGCAAATGTTCTTAAATACTGTGCTTTACAAGTGTAACTTCTTTATGTATTCAGAGGTAATATTAAGGGGAGATAAGGAAAATGCCCAGTTCTGCAAAGAGATAACAGACTGTACCTCCCACAGATACTGAGGGAGGTTTAATGGTGGCCATTCACCTTCAATTGGCTGAAGAAATAAACATTTCCTGGGGTATTTTGACCCCATAAAGCTGTTTCAGATGTACAGATGACATGTTTAGAGACAGTAGAATCTAAGAACAGCTTGGGATCCTGCTTATTGTGTAGCATGCAATACAGTGTTACACAGTATACAAAGCAAGAGTTTCCTACAAATTATTAGTCATGCATGCAAGAAAATACAAGAAAATCAGGGGCTTTTTTAAGCCTTTTTTTTCCTTTTTTCTTTTTAAACTGCTCATTCCAGAACTTGAGTTTTCCATCGGCACTGAAAGTAAGTTCCACTGTGTCTTATGTCAGTTGATTATTTTTGGACTCCAGAATCACAAAAACTAGTGTGTACATTATGTATATAGTTCTCTCCCTTTTCAAATGCTCATGAAATTCCTACACAAAAATATTTAAGGTTATAAAAATCATTTTAAGAAATCCATGACTGATTCTGGGGGGAAAAAAACTGGAAGAGTAACAGAGAAGTGATCAAATCATAAAACTGAGAACTATTGAGTTCACTGTAACTAGTACTGAAAGCTCTAGGACAAGTTGTATTTCTTCACTTGCTTACTTGCAAGGGACAGTGGCAGTTCATGGATTCAAAGTGGAATCTTTAGATTGAAGGTTTATATGGCTTTGATATTCTCTTTTTAAAAATCTTTGACTAAGTACATCTTAAATGTGTTTTTTTTAAAACAAACTCAAAAACACTGTTCAACCCAAAACCAAGTTCAAGTATGTTTTTTCTTTAATAATATATTACATTCTCATTCATAAAAAATAGGTTTTAAAAAACAATGAAATAGTAAAAGTTTACTAGGATTGGTGCTGTACTTCCCAAACAATCATTCCTAAGCTGGGAGACCTCAACCACTCTGTGCCTTAGGAAAGGTTCAAAGTTCCCAAGTACAGAAGCAAGCTCTGCCGGTGCGCCAAATGTCCACGTTTTCCCTCACTCCCCAAACTTTCTCTCCCTCTTCCTTACCCTTGCTGAGGCCAGACAGGCTACACCACCATCCTACAGCATCCCAGGCTGGACAATATGGGATAAAGGAGATCATTTCAGACACTGCCATCATGACCTGGAAGCCTTCTTGCCTGGCCTTCAGTTTGTGTAACTTGGATGCACACTGTTTTCCAATTTTTTTTTTTTTAAACATAAAACCACACACATAAAAAGTTGATGGAAAGTGAAGAAAGAACAACTGAAACACTTCATATTTCCCATTTATAATGGGAAGGGCAGAGATGATTTAAAAGGTTAAGCATCAAATTTGAAATGACTTTGCGGAAAGAAAGAATCAACACTTGGCATTAACCATTCCCCTTTTTTACAAATCCTTGAGGGGAGTGCAAATGGTATTTCTCAGGGGGGACACCAGGTGATGAAGAAATATATAAAAAGAGTTGTTATGATGCTTTGATTACAGAAATATTATTTGAAAAGAGGGTACTTCATGTTGTACATACTGCTAGGAAGCTTACAGATTTTTACCTTTTAAGAACTCTGAGACCATCTAGAGAAGCATTAAATGTGGTTTTCATCTCAGTGAATAATTAACTTGGATCAAATGCTGATGGTGTGCTTTCCAAATGCATTTTTTGCCAGGTGTTTTTTGCCAGTTGTGTCTGTGACATTTTAGTTCAACTTGGTCATTGCAAGGGGTGGGGAAGAAGAGCTCAGCAGCGAAGAGCAAGAGCAGTTTTTACACAACAAGTCTTCCAGATTCCGACTGAAATATTTGGAGAAGAATCGTAGAGGGCAGTAGCCCAGGAGAAGTTCCTTTCCTCTTCTCAATTGCCTTTGCAACCAATTTTCCTCACATTCCCATGTGTTTTTTCCAGGAGACAGAGCAATTGCCAACCACAAGGTTGGGCAAGGTGTTGTGGCATCAACAGCACTTCGCTATGGTATGTAGGGATAGAAGCAGGCATTAAAATACTTGATATTTGCTGAATACTCTCAGATTTGATCTCTGTTGCTTATCAGAATAGTGGGTTCAAGAAATTTTTAGCATGTGATGTCTTAACATTAACATTACACCTTGAATTACAGAAAATTTCTTCATTGTTTTCAGTTTCCCTGTTATCTACCTCAACATCACTCCAGATATCACTATACTGTTCTCACACATGAACCATGGTGCACGATTGTATCATAGTCTTTCCCTGTCCAGAATGGATGACAATTATCTGCTGCTCTGCAACTTACCCAAGACTAACATTTGGGAGGACTTGACATCTCACTCTGATCTCAACAAGGAGCTCTTGCCCAAGTGCTATGTGCGGAAGGAGAGAAACAGGACTAAAAAGAACATAGCATCACCTAAAAAAACAGAACAAACAAAAATCTCTTCCCCTAAGAACTCTTGTTTAGGTTGTAGGAAACACTTCCTTCATGGGATAATCAAGATCTCTGTTTAGTCCTTTCCCCACCAACACATAGTTTATCTATTACAGTATTCTGCTTTGCCATACTGTCAATACCAAGCAACAGTAACAACAGGGCAAGTGTGTATGATACTATCACTGAGTATTCTCCTAGATTACAACTACTTCCAGCTCAGGGGCCTCCTGAGCTGGATGTCACATCAGTGCACGTAGTATATTTCAGCAAATCTTCCTTCCACTGACTTGTCCTTCTGAATTCATGTCCAAAATTCACCAACTTCAGCAAGGAGGATCCACACCAGCAGATGTATCCCACCATCCCATACACCAGTGGGATGAAGCAGCATTTTCCTGCTTTCAGCCTGGTTCCCACTAGCAAGGCAATAGAAGGTAAATAACCCCACACCTCAACACCTCAGTCTTCTCATTAAGCACGTGAGCTGCTGCATCCTTTGCCACACTTATGAGGCATCATAGCACTCGACTTCTCTGTATGGCATACATGACCTGCTCCAATGTGTCTGGAAGAGTTTGTTTGCAGAGACATGTGGGATAGCAGTTGTGTTTGGTCAGAGTCCCTAGCTAAAGATCTGCAATTGCTTTGTGCCTCCTAGTGCTCGTCCGAGTTTGGGAAATATTTTTCATTGTCTTCTGTCTTCTTTTTCTCTTTCACCCTTTTGCTCTAGTTATATTCATACCTTTCCCCTGTACAACACAGCTTCTGACAAAATGGAAGTAAGAAACATCATCACAAATTTCTTAGCATTAAAAAGTAGTAGGTGTTTGGGACATCTCTCTTAATGAAGAGCATGAGAAGACAGTATTATCTCCTAACCACGCTTCTTGGAGAAAAAGCTGCCAAATATTTTTTCTTTTGGGTGATAACGAGATCCAGTAGCGATGCAACCTCTCTCAGTTGTCTTTAGCCAGTTTTAATCAGGACTTAAATGATTCTGCACAGAACCTGAGTTTGTGACAGAAGCTCTAGAAGAATGAGACAATCTTAATCTGTGATTTTAGGAAACCTTCATTCCGCTTTAGGCTGTTCTTTTTTTTTTCCTCCATCATCTTTTATTGACACAAATAATGCCAGGGAGCAGAAATCTAAAAGGTGGTAGCCTCAGGGGTTTCCCAGTTTGTATTATGTACGCTGCACGTTCTGGTTTATGTTACAAACAGGACTGCATTCTCAGCACGACACGTAAACATGCCTCGGTCCCCGCTACAGCCGCCTGGTGATCAGCAGCTTTTGATAACCAACTCCAGCCCACGCAGTTGAATCACACGCAGGTTTGTGCAGTCAACTAACTAGATTATGGTGCCTGAAACTACATGCAGATTCTCCTTTTAAGTAACTAGATTGTAGTGGACGATCTCACTTAAACCTTTAGAACCCTCACAACCTACAACTGGGTTTTACTGGAATAACGACTAGGCACTGGGCTCCCGACAGCCAGAGCTTTGGTGGAAATCTTATGATGGGACCCTGGCTGTAAAGAACAGCTTGGATGTCTGTGTCCTGTTCATATCCCTCCTGTTGTGGGCGCTGCTTTTGATTCACGGGGCAGATAGGTACTGTTTACCCCTGGAGCTGCACAGAGATGGCAAAACAGCCGTCACACATTTAACTACCTGCTGTCACTAAGAGCGACCCAGGAGCGAATGGCTCCGTATCACATTCCCAAATCCCCGAAGCTTCACGGATGATTTTTTAAACTTCATTTCAGTAGGGGAATTTCCATGCCTAGTTTGGCTGCTGAAGTCAGATAAAACGGATAACGTGGTCCTTAATCCCGCAGCTACACGGGCTTATTCTGAAGAATTCGCTGCTCACTTTCAACGGCATTTGCACCCTATGCAGAAAGTCCCCACTGGCTCCTGGTGCAGGAATCTGCTCAGCAGCCTTTAGGGGTCCCACAGCGGCACCCGAGGGGAGAGCCCCAACGCAGGGGAGGTGCACGGAGCTCGGGGTGCAGAGCCTCCCTGTAGCTCACAACTCCCGTGAAGTTTGCCTTTGGTTACCGCTGGGCGAGGCTTAGCACAAACCTGATCTTTAACTGAATAAACGTGAAAAGGAGAGCCTCGTTTGAGATAGATGCAGACATGCAACCCCCTCCACTTGCTTAGAGCAAGGTTAATCTGTTCCCATATTGCTCAAGCTCTGCACTTTCAGCACAAACTTTTGAGGAAGAAAAAGTCTTTTGGACTTTTCCAACTTCAAACTTGTCCCCAAACAGCCTCCCAGCCCTGTCCCAGCGGCTCTCCCAAGGAAAACCGCGAGCCTTCATTCATTCATTCCTTCGCGGCGCGGAGCCGCCAGGTCCTTCCCGTTCCCCCGCGGCGCTCGGGCGGCCCCGGCGGCGGCTCCGCGGCACTTACCCGGCGTAGCGGCCGCGGTAGCGCAGCGGCAGCGCGGCGGGCAGGCAGAGCAGACAAAGCGGCAGCAGCGCCGCGGGGGGCGCGCGCAGCGCCATGGCGCGACCGCACAGAGCCCGCGGGGCAGCGCAACTGGCCCCGACGGCGGCTAACGGCGGCAACGGCGGCTAACGGCGGCAACGGCGGCTAACGGCAGGGCGGGCAGGGCAGGGGGCGGGCGTTGGGGAGGGCGTCGGCGGCGCCCGCAGGTGCGGCCCAACGGCCGCCGTTAGCGCGCGGCGCCGCGCGGGCTGGGGGCGCGGGGGAGGCGAGCGGGGCTGGGGCGGCGCTGGGCGGCACAAGCGCCTCTCTGGCGCTGTGTCCGTGATCTAGCGCTTTGCCGCTGCTCGTCTGAGCTGCTGGGGTGAAAGAGACACAAAAAGTAAGTTAATGGAGCATTGGGAATGTTAAGGAAAGTAGGGAAAAGTTTGGTTTTTTTTTTTTCCTCTTGAAGGTAACTCCTGTTCGTGGAAATCACATGGAAATAAACTTGAGCAAAAGTTAGGTAAAAAGCATGATGCCCACATGGAATGCCTGATAGTTCCTGCAATGCTTTTTGTGCTCACTTGCATAAGAAAAGGCAAAAAAATGCTTCCAAGAACACCAAGTCTCAGTATCTCTGGGAGAAGAAAAGGAAGAGCGGGCTGTCAGTGAATGAAACCACCTGAGACTTGAATGTGTGGGAGAAATACTGCAAATCCCTGTTACTGTTTCCATGGTACAGAAATCTTCTTGAAGAGGGCTACACAAAGCCACATGTCCTGTGTATTTCACAGAATCCCAGAATGGCTGAGGCTGGAAGGGACATCTAGAGATGATCTAGTCCAACCCTCCTGCTCCAGCAGGGACACCCAGAGCATGTGGTACAGGTGGCATCCAGGTGGATTTAGAAGACTTCCAAGGGCAGCATGTTCCTGGGCTCTGTCACCCTCATAGTAAAGAAGCTCTTCCTCATTAGCACATTCCTTTTGCCTGTCTATGCTGGCACTAGCTATGTGTGATAGACTCTAGAGACAGAGAAGACCTCTGAGGTCACCTGGTCCAGTGAAGGATGTCAGTCTTCACTTTGGCTGCCCATGTTCCTTCTGTTCACCTGCCTGCACCAAAATTCTTGAAAGTTTAATTTCTGGTGAGTATGTGTGCGTGTGTACGCACACGTATGTATGTGTTCAGGGTGGGATGTTGTACAGCTGTTGGCTACAGCTTTTTTCCCTTCCTGCAAGAAAATAACTAGCCCTTCATTGCGCACCTTTTGTCCTCTAATAAACACAGTTATAACTTTATAGACACCTACATAATAGAGCCTCTTTGTATATACGGAGGCGGCTTCAGAAGTTAGTTGTAATGAAGCTGGATGACTTCTGAAGGGCAGAAAGGTATAATGTTGCAGAAATAAAACTGATTTGGCATGCTGGTTTGGGTTGCTTTCTTGCTTTGTATCTGTCTTCACCTGAAGTGCATTAGACAGTACCCCAATTTATGAAATTGTGAAATACATTTCATCTATTCAAAAAAGTGGTGTTCTCAGAGTGAAATCCTGGCTCTGTTGGAATCATTAAGACATATACTACTATACTATAATAACTATTATTGTTGTAAAAGACTTGCTTTCCTGGCCCCTTTGAAGTTAGGAAGAAATTTGCTGTTGGCTTATGTGGTTCTGTATATCACTCTAAAATCTCACCGTTATGCTCAGAAAACATGAGAATGGAAGGAAATTTGGATACCAAAGCAAAATAGTAAAATAAAAGGATCTGGCGGTATCAAAGCTTAAAAAGAGTTACTACAACCTTTGTCAACACGCACTACTACTGCTTATTCAATATGAATTTAAAAATACTTCTCTAAAATCATGGAGAAGGAAGGAAAAATAGCTGACAATACCAAAATTGCTTTAACAGAGATAGGGATAATGATGGACATATGGATCCTGTGGTCTGTCTGGTCCACCAGTTTAAATCACAGTAGGCAGCCGGGCAGGCAGGAGAGAGGGCTCAAACTCTGTATCATTTGCAGGTAAGGATTGAAAGGTTTGAAATGTTTTGGAAGAGCCTTGAAATTGTGTGTGTGTTAAGTCTACTTTCCTGACAAGATGGGGCTATAAAGGCTACACTCAGTTAAGAAAAGACTTAATGATTTTTAGAAGAAGAAAGGAAGTGCTCTGTTAACTCCACCTCTTGGATATCAAAAGGTGAGTTGTCAACATTAGGGCTTCTACTGAAAAATGGTAAGAGCCTTTGAGGGGTTATAAAAAGGAAAGAGAATATGGCTATTATTTTCCTTTTACTGCATTAAGATGTGAGCTTTATCTCGGTATCCTACACTTTATGAGGAGCATAGGCTGCAAATGAGAGGCAATTCTGTACGGCCTGCAAAGGAGGAGAGCTTGAAAAGCCAGTGGGAAGGCAGCCTGCGCTCGGTGCCTGAACTTGAACACATGCCGTGTACTGAGAAGCCTGTAATTGTACAGAAGACCTGAAAAAGGAAAAGTCTCTTGCAAAGCATGTTGTATACCTTGAACATGCCCAAAATCTCACCTTTGTTAGTAGGTTGTGACAGTCTGATTAAACACTACTGTGTGTTTGCTAGAGCCGTAATGGTACAAAAGCCACAGCTCTCAACAAAGCTTATGTTGTTCTAGTTTAAATCATACCGGTTAATACTAAATTGGAATACGTGTGTTCATGCTGGCATTTACACTGCTATAGCTAGTTTTTTTTAAAAAAAACCTTAAGTTGATTGAGTGCAATGGTCTTGTGAAGGCCCTGCCCTCTATTTCTGCTCACTGACACAGAGAGTTAGAGCGACGAAGGGTACTGAAAAGTGCCCTCTGATTCTGTGCTAAATTAGGTTTGGGGTCTGAGAGGCCTTGAAAAGGCTGTAATCCTTGCAGGGCTGCTGTGGCTGAGCTAAGTTTAACTAGTCACTTTGTATACGGCCAGGGGAGTTGCTGTGGCACAGAGCTGACAGCCTGATCCCTTACCCGCTCCTGGGCTTGGATATTTCGATTGTGCAGGGCTTTGTACTATCAGGCACGTGCTGCTGTTGATCCCTGAGCTAGTTTAAATTTATCTGGGTTACGGGCACTGCACTCTCAAGGTTTTGATGCTTCTATATGTGCCTTTGCTGCCTTTCCCTGCATCCTGCCTATATTTCCCTCCCATCTTTAGATTGCTCCGACCCCTTGTTTTGTCTGCCCGCTCCTGAGCCTCCTTTTCTGGGGGACTGGGGCTGTCACCCCATCATGGCCCTGCACGGCCAGGCCCTCCCCTGCAGGCACCCCGAGGTGCCCCCTGCCAGCCTGGACCTGTCCCTGTGGTGGAACCTGATGCTCGTGGCTCTCAGATTATTTCACTTCAGATACCCACTGTTTTGTGTTCTGCTCTTATTCTGTCATTCTCCACAGGGGCAGACACATTCTTGATATTCTTGTGTGTTTTGTGGGAATGAGTGACATTTAAATCCAAGTCTGCTTTAGAAGCAAGTTAAGGGGATTACAGACAGACAAATCATCCACATATCTCCCCACAGGAGTCTTTAAAAAACATACTGATAGATAACATCAGGTGACAATATTACATAACCTGACAAGTTCTTTTCCATAGCATGGTTTGAGTTTTGGAAAGACTGCCGTGCATGTATTTATATCTTTTGTTATATGTATGGAATGCTTTTCTAAAGCTATGCTTGGAAAAAAGAGTTTCTTTGAAGATCTATGACAGGCAACACTGTGTTGGAAAGCTTGTTCTGTCTTCAGATTTTAACTCAAGACATATTTGGTCATTTCCTTTTTAAACACTTGGCTAGGCGTTCTGAACGGCATGGTTTATGACAATTCCCTAAACTATATTTTTCATTTAGGTAGTTAAGAGATGTGTACAATCGATGGTATACAAGTAAAGAGCATAGACTGTCTCAGATTCTCTTTGCTACTGCTAGTTCTCGTAGAGAAACAATACCAAAAAAACCCCATTTCCTAGTTCTGGACCTGCGGAATTTTCACTTGAATGATAAGTCAGTCTTTCCATTATGCAGCCAATTTCTTTAGCTTTTCTGTCCTTGTGAGAAATTTTCACCTGGCAAATAGGACAATTGCAATTTAAACTTTTGTTGTGTATCCTACAGAAATCATATATATTTGCTTACTATATAAATGATTAGGGTTTAGTAATACATTAAATTATATAGCACATTCCTCCATTCCCCTTTGAATCTCTGTACTTTATAGTCACTGGAGATGGCAGCCCTCCACTAACTTAGTGTATTTTTGCATGTTTGGTGTTTCACTGGGGAGACTGATTTGTCCCAAATGAAACATCAAGTCTTAGGTAACTGTGAGTGTAGAATTTGCTTCTTCTGACAATAACCACTGGAATATATGCACTTAGTTTTGTAGTTTGCACTACAAATGCACTTAGATTATAGTTTTACTCTAAAAGGCATATATATTAGTCCAGCATTTGGCTAAGCAGACTCTGGCTTGGATACAATTTCACTTTTTTTTCTCACTAACAGGAGAGATACATTCATGATGCCAGTATCTGGTATCTAATGCAATTCACTATCTAGTTTTATTAATTTTACATGTCTGTAGTAATGCCATGCTGTAATGAGGATAAAGGAAAAATAATAACAATGTTTATATTGAAAGACTAAGAGCTGTACTTGTAGCTGTTCTGTAGAAACTACTGCTCACCAAAGATGACAGGTGCCGAGTAGTTGTTTATATAAGCGAGTTGTTACTGTGTGTGCATGTGAACAGATTTAGGAAGAAAAGGTAGTTTTAGAAGATGGAGTTCAATGACATAACGTGGTGTGTGACTTGCAGCTGCAGAGGTTCTGCAGCAGGCTATCATTAGGCAGTTGCCTGATTCCAGGATGAAAACTTATAATATTATACTGCAGATCAGTGAAATGGAAAATCCTTAGATGTCAGATTGTTTGTCAGCTGCGCTGGTGGGAAGAGTCTTTCCTTCTCCTCCCCTTCTTCCTCTTAACACTGCCTGGTTGTTATTGGGTCATTTTACCATCCTTACTTGGAATGATATTTTGACTGCCCAAATTTGGATGCCTCAATAGCTTGTATATAATTAAGTACCATGTACTTCGGAGCTTTATGCATTTTTGAATATAGGAAAATACTGAAAAACATCAATGTTGAAAAATACTGGTATTACAGATTCTAGTTATTTTAGTTCTGACATGCTGAAGAGCCATGGGCCAAAGTTCTACTTTTGGTGTAATGCATCAGAAAAAAACAAAACAAAATAAAAAAGACAAGCAGGTCCCCAATGAATGTATTTAAGACACTGGGGCTTGTGCATGATAAGCAGGCAGTATTAGGTCAGCACAGTAGCGTATGTCTCTAATCAGCTTTTCAGAAAACTGGGTACATATAAGGTCTGTCATGAGAGGAAAGCATTCTGAGTTGCTAGATACAAATTTGGTGTTCTTTGTAAGAATATGTTCAAATCAGAGACAAGCCATGATAAAATCAGAAAAGGCAGCAGGACAGAAGCTTTTGGGGGTCAATAGTTTCAGGATAGTCATAAATATGCAAATAGTGCTCTGAGAAAATAATCTGAGTTCAAACAGGCCGTGTTCCTTGTTGACAGAGCCATAGAGTTAATTAGACAGATATTCCACTGACTTCATAGGATTTGATATTGCGTAGTTTTGATTAAAGAAAAAATTCTAACTTGAGCTCAAGTCATCATGGAATTTACTAGAGCTCACAAAGTATGTTGAATGATTGGAATATACCTGGGATTTTTTCTGAGGCATTTTTACTGGGGGGTGGGACGATTACTTTTAGATTAATTCCTATGCACTCTTTAGACTCAAAAAATGTAAAGGTGGAAAGGATAGCCTGTAAAACTGTTCTCTTTTGTAAGAGAAAGGATTGAAAACAGTTTTTAGAAAGAAAAAAAATACTAAAAGTGCTCATTCATGTTTTCCTCCAGCACAGATCAATAGTTTTTGTCATCCTAACATACTTCTCACTAATGCTGTGTTTCACATAACACTGCAATGTGCGAACATGACATAGAGTTAAAGTATGTTTTAGATCCCATTTTATCTTTATCTCTTTGCTGTTGATGTCGAGAATCACTGGGATGTTACTTCTGTGTTATAGCATGTGGTCTGAATGCAGTATCTCTTTTCATTAACTAGGTAAGTAATTAGTATCTGGTGTCTTGGGGAGCAGACAGTCTAAACTATTCATAGTATCTTTATCATATCTTTACTATGGTGACTTTAGGCCTGGTAGATGGTTAGGACATAGGAATGCATTTTTTTTTCTTTATTTTCTTACTCTCCTCCCCAAGCAAATGGCAAAAATAAATCCCTAAATCCTCCAAATTTACCAATGCAGCTGTCTATCAGCCAGTTGGCCGTTTCATTGTTGGGAGAACAGCAAAAGAAACCTTCAAGTAGCACCTTTCTAAAAAATAATTTTTTTCAGCCATTGTGCTACTGTGCACAGTGTAATTCCTGACCACTCAACTCGATTTTCATCAGAATAGCCAAGCAGAGGAGAAGATACCTGTTTCTCCTTAGGAGCCTTAGGAGTCTAAGAGTTAGATAAGTGTTAGATTAAGAGTTGGATAGTGGATGAAAACTTGTTACTAATCAGTGCCTTGCTTTGTTGTTTCACAACCGTGTTAGGTGTTTTAACCTAGCATCCTTTAAACTCTGTGTGATTGTACCTGGGGGATAATCTTGTATTATAATGCTTAATCTACATACTGGTGAAATTTAAACACAGTAAATACATTTTTTTCAGGTGAAAAAACTTGATTATCAAAGCATGGGAACATTAAGTGCATCTTTTTATGAAGGGAAACTTGCCCAGAAACTTTGGTTTTAATAATACCTTATTATCACAGAAGCATTTGGTCGCTTTACTCCACGGAGTCCAGTTTATCACTGTGAATAAACAAATAACAGCCCATAAGATACCATTTCCAAGAATATGGAAAGATATATGTGTATATGTACCTTGTCAAGTTTCATCAAACTGGATGATAAATCTGACAGTCAGAATTAGGCTATCCATGCACCATGGAAACTGTTTCCATAGTGAAAAATCTCTTAGTTTAGAGATATTGTGTATTTATCTCTGGATTAAACTCAAAGATTGAGTCAATCTAGAATGTTCTTTGACAGCTGGGAAGGTTGGGACTTGAGAGGAAATTGCAGAAGAACGTCTGAAGTGGTCCTGTCCAAGTGCTGCAGCAGAGCCCTACCCTCCACAACGTGAGATTTGCCCTGATGGGTTCTTTCACTTCATGCTTCCTTGCTCCATGGTTTGTTTGGTGACCCTCAGATGATGGTCTAGAGGCAGGTGCACATTCTGTCTTTACTCTCTGTCGCAGCCTTCTGTCAGAAACACAGGTGACTGATGATGTCCTGTTGGAAAGCAGCTGTAACACAGTCTTCCTCTGCAAAAACATACCATAGAGAAACCATTTTAAATCCATTTGTCAAGGACAGAGAGTGTAAAAAACATATGAGTTAATAATAAGGACTCTTAATACGCTGTTAGTTGTTTCAAACTTGGTTAAAAATTGTGGGATGTTAGATACTTCTGGCTCAATGTGTGAATAAAGCCCAGGAGTGCCACTGTCTGAGACTTGTTCCAGATGAAGGGAATAAAATGAGTTACTTCCAAAATACAATTCTAATATATGGAAAGAAAAAAAAAGCCCAAACTCTATACTAATTTGAATATTCATTCATTGAAATTTTTTTATGCAAGGTTCAATTGCTTTATTGCATGACCTGGAAGACTCAATTCAACAGTTCCTGTTTTCATGCAAAAAGGATAGCACTGGCTAAAAGTTCATCCTGGTTCAGTGGTGAAATAGATGCAGCAATTAAATAAAACAAAAACAATCCACAATATATAACAAGGGGAAAAAAAAGAAAAAATATAAAGTAATGGATATATATTTTCTACACTTCATTAATTCTGAATTATAAGAGGAGCTAAAGCTATCAGGAAGAAATTCATGGCTGGCAGGAATAAGAACAAAAAGACATTTAAATAGTTTGGGAACAGCATAAATCCTACCAATGGCAAAGAGCCACCACTTCATGGGCAAATTGTTAATGTAGAAATGACAGAAATGTTCAGTAGGAAAATCTCTTTTGTATTTGGAAAGAAGCAACATTATGTCCTTATGAGAAAATAGGGAAGTAATTTTTGCAGCAGTTAATGGGGCATGTAAACAATGTCTAAGATGGAAAATAAATACTTGAATTCTGAGAAGATTTTGGAAAAAATAATACTGTTCCATACTATATGTTACAATAACAAAGTGAACATACACTAGTTGGTTTGATACAAGTCCTAGGGAAGAGAAGGAGGTAGGAGAAGGTGGAATTAGAGAAAAAAATCTGAGGACTAGTGTGGCAGTGATGCCAGTCTGTGTGAAAAATATTATTGCAAAAGATTTATATGAAGTATGTTTTATATCAAGTTTATATAAAGATTTATATGAAGTATGGGATCCTGGGGTGCATTAAGAAGAGCGTCTCCAACAGGTCAAGGGAGGTGATCGTCCCCCTCTACTCAGCCCTGGTGAGGCCACACCTGGAGTACTGTGTCCAGTTCTGGG
>JAUBOD010000971.1:663385-680065 GCA_032353885.1 Nothura maculosa
TTCCTGAAAAACACATGCTTCACAGAAACTTTGGTGAAATTGTGCAATTATTCTGGGAACTCTTCAAAGCTCAAGACAGATCACAGACCTGCCAAAGGCCTACAAACAAGAGGGGCTGTGCATGAATAAGGAAGGGAGGAAAAAAAAAGATGAGTGAGAAAAGGAATTCTGTGAGAATGCAGAATGCACCTAGAGGGCAGGATACAGAACCCAAAATGCATCTATAATCCAGACCCATTTTTCTTGTAATTATTAGTTTATTTGTCAGTAAGGCAATCCAGACATATTCAAACAGTGTGGTTTTATCCCTGTTGCTATAATCCGGATGTCTTTTATAAATCACATCCTTCATGATCATTGTACGCTTCAAGAAATGAAATCTTTGTAATGGATGTAAAATGAATTTAGTGTGTCAATATCTTGTGAAATAATTAATGCTCAGCAGATGTGTAGATGGCAGCATAAAGAAAAACTCAAAGAACTAAAAAAAGAGATGTAAGTCTTTGTAAATTATCGGTTTGGATAGTTATCAAGTCATTAAAGGAATAAAAGATCAACTGTGCATTTTCACAGTTGATACATCTCATGAATCAAATATAAGCCAGGAAAAAACTACAATTAATAACACCATTGCCATAGAAATTGTCTCATAACTATGTAAGCAGCTGAAAATTCATAAGACCAGTTCATGACAGGCAGTAGGGACATGTAAAAATCTTTTGTTTGATCAAAGCTATGTGTCAATAAAAGTAGCTTAGACCTTGATGTGGTTGTATTCTTTTTGAAATGGAGTTAAGACAACCAGCATTGGCATCTACTCTTCAGAAGCCGATATTTTTCTCATTTTCTGATTTTCTAGATATTTTAATCCTGATATGAAGTCAAAATAATTGTTTTCAAGCCAGTACAGGAGGGATATGGAACTTCTAGAGAGGGTCCAGCATAGAGCAATGAAGATGATTAAGGGACTGGAGCATCTGTCTTGTGAGGAAAGATTAAGTGAGCTGGGCCTGTTTAACCTGGAGAAGGAAAGACTGAGAGGAAATCTGATCAATATGTATAAGAACATGGGGATGGAATGCAGAGAGGATGGGGCCAAACTCTTCTTGGAACTGGATTAGATGATCTCTAGAGGTCCCTTCCAACCTCAACCATTCTGTGATTCTGTGGCTTGCATTGTTATAATTAATCATGCTTTGTTCCATGGATAATAAAATGAACAATTTTTTAAATGCTTTAATTCAGAAATGTGAGTTTGGAGTCCCAAAACATACATCAATCAAAGGTATACCACTAAAGGATTTTTCAAACAATTATTTTTCAATAAATAAATTACTATTGGAAAAATATTTATTTTTCAAGATGAGTTAAAAGGTTCTTGTCATTATAATATCTTAGATGGGGAATCTAGACTGGTTATAATTTAATCCTTTAGTGCTGCAGTAAAATCCTATTAAATGGATTCTTGTGCATTCGGTGAATGTCAGATTCCTGTGGGATCCTGATTTAGGAGTGTTGCTGCTCTGCTTCTACAAATCTGAGAGCTAATATTGTGACTGTATTAGCAATCTGAACCTTGGTCAACTGTTGCAGCAAATGTACATCTTCCAAAGGAGATTAGCTGTTTGGTTTAGTTGGTTTAAGTTGTCTAGTCGTGATTGTTTCCCAAGGAAACGTGTGCAACATGTGCCAACAAGAGGAACCAAATTTGTCAGACTCTTAATAACCAAGCCATGTTTTCCAGGCTTGAAACTCTTTTTTTTCAAACCTTCCTACCTTAAAAAATTACTTCAGGAAATACTTCCTTAAGCAGCTCTACTATGGTACTATGCTTTACTATGGTACAGCTTAACTGAGACTGAATTCGTTCTTTTGTGATGCCCTTGGAAAAGTTCATTTACTTGTTGACCAGAAAATTCCATTTTTGATCAGAATTTTTGTCATTTGTTTCCATTGACAAAAATAGTGCAAGGTGCAAGTGCGATATAGGGTGCTGTTCGTGTTATTAAATATAGATGGGGTATTATAGGCTAGATCTTTCCTGTTTATTTATTTATTTATTTTTGTGTTAGCATTTGTATCATTGTGTTACATTATATCTAAAACCTTAAATGTGCTTAATAGATAGAGTAGGAGTTTAAAGAAATATTAAAGTTATGAGGTTTTTTTTTATAGGTATACAGTAGGACTGTACTTTTCTATATGATCATGAGATTTTCTATAGCCTGATTATACACCAAGAAATTCCTTATTGCCCTGTTTATAAACAGATCCAGCTTGTCAAGAAGATGGAATTTACCACTGAAGTTTTAAAAACTTCACCAAAGATCTTACCAAAAGGAAGAAAAAAAGTATGACAGTGCAAAATTCTGTAATTTCAGCAGGGCAGGCATGTGTGATGTCTGCTTTATCTGTTTGTCTGAATCTATAGAGAAGAATTGTCTTGACCAAATACTACTGTCAGACTATATCAAGTGTGGAGTATATAATTTCCTATTTCACAATAATTAAAGGTAGATAGTAGAGGGCTTTTCTGAGTTTCAGGAATTGTCAGCTTCTCAGTTTCATATACTTAGGGACACCACATATATATACACACTGTTATCAAAGAGTTATGCAAAAGCCTACGAAACATGGCACATAATTGTTGTGTTGAATGATGCATTGCTGTATATGATCCTGGTAACTTTGTACCATTTGACCATGACAGCAAATATCTAAGAGATATTTGCTAACTACAGGAATTTGAGGTGATTATCCCAGCCATTGGTGGGTTTCTTTATGCAGGGATAAGTTTGTTAATTTGGAGTTGGTGAGAAAAGATGCTGGTTAGACTGGTTAGAAAAGGATAGAAGAGCTTAAATGGGACGTACCCTGCTTTTCATTAGTGGTCAGGAATATATACATATTAAACAGTTTCCCTGTAAGTTTTGTGGAAACTGGAATTGGGATGGAAAACTGCCTCACATTTTTCTTGGCACGCACAAACAGCAGGCAGAGATGGCAGTGCATGTTGTTTGAGAAGTGTACTTACTATTTATACAACTCGTGACAAAAATTGTAAAACTCTATTTTCTAATTACCATTTACCCATGTTAAACATAGTATAAACTAAAAATTAATATCTGTGCAATCTAATATTAGGAAAAAAATGTGTTAAAGTAGAGTTGTGTTCTGAAACTTGAGCATCTAAAAAGGATACAGTGAGCTTTTAATTGTCTGACAGTGATTTCAGGCTTTCTCATTTTCCAGGTAGAGTTTACTTTTTATTAGCTGTTTGGTGTAAGAAAAAAGAACTCACTGGTTCCTTTTCATTTGTGCTGAATCAGCTGTTTTGCTGATTCAGATGATATCAAGATTGAGCTTTAAGACTCAATTCTAAAAAGTGAAGATGTGTAATTTTAGTTTTTTTTCTCCTATGTGGTGATGAAGATTATAACTGCCCACATTCTGATGGTTATTATTGATACAGTGAAGACTAAAACTAGTTCTCAGCTATGCCTATGAACTTCGGAAAAGTAAAGAAAAATTAACAGGCTTTCTTCTAGCATTTTTGAGATTTCTAGCTATTACATCTCACATTGGATCAGAAAGCTAATGAAAACATTCTTGCAAAGGGGATGTTTGAGACAAATGGATTTTTCTAATCATGACCATTTTCAACTCATGATTTGCCTTAATGTGAAAAAAAGTTATGCATAGAATTAAAAATATATATTTTAATTTAAATGCTCAAAATGTTTCTGAAATGATTAATTCTTACTAAAGACATTTTTTAGAAGAGTCATTGGTGGGGAGCAAAATTAGATAAAACTTCCAAATCTATAAAAAAATAAGCTTGTGGTTTCTTTTTTTTTTTAAAATGATGGTTGCAATTTAATAGGAATTTATTGTTTTCAGACTTAAAATATTTTTGAGATGTCCTAGCTTTTTGTTTAGATTTGGTGGTAAGGAGCACAGATGAATTCACTGAGATAGATAGATTTACTACTTAAGGATCTAGTGTTCTGTAAATCCAGGAAACTGCTTTTATGAGAGGTAAAGTTATAGATATTTCTTTCTATTCCCACTTGAGTAATACGAGATCAGTTGTGTGAGCCAAAGTATATTATTGTGTTGGTAAGAAACACCGATAGGATCATATGATATACTACCAGAGGGAATTCCATATACGTGTGAATATTTTTCAGTCCAAAATAACTTTTTCTTACTTGACAAAACTTCAAAATACAATAAAGATTAATCCTATTCATACTTTTTGAGAAAAATATGTTGAAAGATGTTTTTCTTTATTTAACCTCTTTTTTAGTAGAGAGCAAACTCTGTATAACTGTGTCCTCTTTGTCCTGTTTCATAAAGTTCTATTTGAATTATAGGGCTAAATTGTGAATTCGTTATTCATATGGTTGTTTGTTTGGTGCGTTTATATGTTGCAATTTATTCTGAATTTCACTTGGCACCAGTAAATCCATCTTTTCCCCTTGCCCTTCCAAAAATGTCCTTTGATGATGCTGAGGCTGGAATCTAACTTGTTTGCATTTTCCATGGTATTAAAAAAGACCTAACTACCATAATTCACCCATGTTGCATAAATACTGAAAATATTTGCATAAAATGTTAAACAGACTGCCTGTGGCTCGTCACGAAATCACAAAAAGGTTGGAAGGGACCTCTGGAGATATCTAGTCCAGCCCCCTGCTCCAGCAGGGACACCCAGAGCACGGGGCACAGGGTGGCAGCCAGGCGGATTTTGAAGATCTCCAGAGAAGGAGACTCCACAGACTCTCTGAGCAGGCTGTTCTGACAGCTCTGGCATCCTCACAGTATTTTTTTTTGTTATGTTCAGATGAACCTTTCTGTTTGAGTTTGTGGCTGTTGCCTCTTGTCCTGTCACTAGGCAGCACTGAGAATGGTCTGGCTCCATCCTCTTTACACCTTCCCTTCAGATATTTGTGCACACTGATAAGATTCTCCCCCACCTCAGTGGTCTGCAGACTGAACAGGCTCAGCTATCTCAGCATTTCTATGTATAAGACATGTTTAAAGTATGAGATGTTCATCTCTTAGGCCGGTATATGTGTTTTTTTCCTCTAAAACTTCTATGTAAGATATAATTAGGTCATGAAAAAAAATAGATTATATTCTAGTGGGTTTTTGCATGCCTTCAACTTATTATAGCATGTGTGAGCCCATCTGACAGCCTGCCTTTTATTCAGGAGTTCATTTAGGCATTTTTCTAACTTTAAGCATGGGACTATTTTCATCATTATTTGTCAACTAAACTTGCATTTAAGAAAATTCCTATGCCTCAGAAAACCAATTTCCAAAAATTAAGATACTAGATATGAGCAAAACAATATTTCTTGACATCTGACAACAAAAGGGAACAGATGTTTTCTGATTTCCATAAGGAAAAGGTGGTACCAAATCTCTTACATGATGGTTTCAGGCCAAGGAAGAAGGTAGAGACTGTCCAGACTTCTCGCCTGGCTGAGGGAAACTCAGCATGGACTCTCAGTCTATGTCTACATGTAATGTGGAACCGAAAGGAAGAAGAGGAATCAAAATTGAAAACTTGTTCTCAACTGAAAAAAAATGAAATTGAAAGTGGAGTGGAAATTGAGTGGATGGAAAGGAAACTAGCACTGGAATGAATAGTATTCCAGATAGATACAGATCTGTCTGAATCTGAATATAGACACAGATCTATATTCTCTCTATAGACATATTCCCCCGTCTTTACTGAGAGTAGATTCTGAAGTCTACTCAGACTTTAGAATGTGGCAGAGTGTGGTAGAGAAGCAGAACATCTGACCTTGGCCACTACCCTGTGTGCTGTTTGCAATTCATCAGAGCTGTGGGCAAGGCAGGAGAAACAGGTGGTGCCTCAGCTGGTGCCTGGCTGGAGAAAGAAGAGTCTTTTTGTTCAGTCTCGGGAACCAGCCTGATTAGCTCTTGCCGCGGCTCCTGGCACAGGTTAATGGGAAGAGGAGGGGAATTGCGCATAGGGCTTCCCTGCCGCTGCTCTTGCTGCTGGAGTTGTCTCTATTGAAATTGGGGTGTTTTTTTGTGACAAAAACAAGTGCTTCAACCAAACCAGTGTCATGGGACCTGCAACCAAAAATGCATCAGTTCTACTGTGCAGAATTTCATGGGCAAGATGTACAAGATGGGCAACATACTGACTAGATGTTTGTGAAATGGCCATAGTAATAAAATGTGCTTGGCCAGTCTGTTATTGTCTTTAGCTTTTCCTAACTATTTCCCCATGCTGTTGCTAGTATCCTTTTAAATACTGTGGAAAATGCAACTATTTTCTTCCACATGACCTCAGTAGAGTCATTAAGAGTGCAAATAGAAAATATCAAAACATAAGTATTTTATCTTTGTCTATGTTGTGATCTGAAGTCTGTTGCCATAGACATATTTATATACATTTTAATTAATGAACATTTACCATGTTTCTCTTTCAAAGCGTGAAGAAATAGTTTTTTTTTTCTTTTTTTTAACATTCAGAATATAATTTTAGCTTTATTCAACAAGCTTCTGTGTGGTAGATGAGGTACTTCAGCTGAACTGGATTTTCACATATTGAAAATACACAGGAAATGACACTATTAAGAATATAAGTGTTTTTGCAGCCTCTTTTTATGACAAACATAAATCTTAGAGTTGTTACAATCTTAAAAGAGATCAAGGGAAAAATATGTGACTTTAATTCTTTTTTTGTGAGAAAAAGAATATTTTTTGTTGGTCCATGAAGGAAAACTGCTTTTAGCAAAATAATTATGTATTTTATGATACAAGTACTATGACATAATTCCAGAGCATTGTTTCTTATTCTTGAGAAGGTTGAAAACACTTCATGACCTGGGAGTCTTCTTAGACTTTGTCTAGCTTGATTTCATTCCAGATGTCAGAAAAGTCATTTGTGCTGCTGGCAGCTTCCTACAGCAACTGTAGTGGTGCTTTTATTTTTTCAGCAGCCTACAGAGCATGCCAAAAAAGATGTAATTTGATTTTGATAAGATCAGAAATTAAATCTGCATAACAGGAACTCAGTGCATATTCACTTAGTAACTAACAGTCTCACAAATGGCAGCAGCTCAACAGGTATCCAAACTCAGTAGTGTTGAGTCAGTATCATGAGCAGATTAGAGTTGGGATAATTATTTTTGATTCTTTAAATTAGTTTTTCCAATAACAAACTTGCACCTTTTTCTCTTTGCTCTTGGTCTCATCTTTTATAATTTAGAATTCTCCTAATACTCAGAAAAATACTTCCTCTGTGATGTTTCATGGGGAAACCTCTTTCAGCTCTTCAGGAAATCAGGAAGACTGTCGACAGAGAGAGCAATTGGGGTAGTCCATTTGCAGTGCTGCAAGGATGAATCCACACATTTTAGTAATTTGGCCAGAATGCTTTTCATACAAGATGAAAACCAAAAAGAACATTTTTATGTTTAAAATACTCTGCTCTACTGTTCCTGGAGAAAACTAGAGATTGAAGGTAATTTAAGAGAAACTCTGAGATTGTGGGAATTTTTAGGGAAGCTGGAGGTCACTGCCTAGATGAGTTCTGAAATCCTGGAATACACAAAGATAGGCAATACTCTCCAGGCACTTGATGCTGTGCTAAGAACTGTGCTAATGCTGATGAATCTTCAGGACTGACCTCAGGAAGGCTTGTAGTGGTCTCCAGGTGACAAAGATCACTCGTAATTTACTGACATGTGTGCATGATATGTGAAATGTCAGTAAGTCTGGGTTGTTTTTTTTTAATAAGCCTGGGAATCATGCATACAAACTGTTTGTTACAGTTGTGTGCTCAGTCCGGGAGCTGGTTAGCTGTGTCATTGCAATTTGCAATGCTTTGCTCCTTCATGCAATCTGGTGCTCCCTAATGAGCCTGATCTTTGAGCAGCAGACTTTGATTTGTGGTAAAACCTGTAGAAACCAGTTAGTGCAATTTCACAGAAGTTTCTAACTTCTTTTGTGTCCAGTTCTATAGTAATTTATAAATTCTCTGAGATCTATAGTTTTCCTTTATTTTTTACAGCTTCCCTCCCCCTGCTCATAATGATTAATGCTTTATGCAGTGTACCTTGAAAAGCTTTTATAAACTTTTTTTCTCTGCAGCTGTCAACTCCTTAATAATTTCTGAGCATCTTTGTTGCTTTCCATAATTCCAGTGACATTCCTCTTTTAAGCTGTTTCCACGAAAGGCCTAAATCGTCTTTGCTCACTGTTTTTTCAGAACAGTTCTTGGCCGTCTTCTGTTGATATTCTACAGTCTTTTGAATAGTTATCCATCCCTCAAACCTGTAATACCATATGTGTTTATTCATCAGATGTGTCAGGTGATTTAGTGAAAACACATGATGAAATGTTTATTTTCCATAGTCACAGTGCTGGATTAAGGTTATCCAACACTGTGACAAAAGCAATTATTGACTCAACTGTCTCTTGTTCAGGAGCCAAATTTGTTTCTGATCTAGAATTACATTTCAGCATGGCATGGAAATACTTGCTGAGTATTTCCCCGGTGCTTCATCAGAGCACTGGGGAAAATGCTCTTCTAAACAAGGCCTCTTCTGGTGTTTCATGAGCAAGGGTGATGGATATGCTGCCATGATGCTTCACCCCTTCAACATCCCCAACAACTTCATGGTTAACCCTGTTGTATGACTACAGCAGCATGATGCATAAGCTGGTGTTAGGTTGCTGGAAGGGGCTAAAATCATCTTAAGCCTCTCTACCTTAACTAGGATCTAGGTTATATGGAAGGCTGGATTTTACTGGGTTTTACCTCTGCAGATGAGAGCTCTGGAGCAGGGTTGCTTGGATGAATGAGAACCTGCTTATTGCAGTTGATACATAGTCTGTGACCATATAACTCTTAGCTGGTCAAGAATAACTAAATCAGTCAAGAATAACTAATGCCCCAGCTCTCAGATCATTTTCTCTGTTTTGCATTCAGCCAGCTCACCTTCCTTCAGCACCACAGAGTGAAATTCTGGGAAAATACAAATGCTGATGAGTAGTGTGTTTCTTCTATGTTTGTTCTATGGGGAAATAACATGAGCAAGAGGGAGATTATAGATAGTAGAAATAAATATAGTTTTAGAGGTAATTATCTTGTGTTTTTTCTTTCTAACTTTCAGTATAAAAGTATATTTAATACTGTCAGGTGGTTCAGTGAAAAGACTCAAAAAATATGGAAACATAAAGCTAAATAGCTTTTACCTGTGTGATGGTCTGGTCAATGTGGAGCTGATCCACACACAAATATGCATTTGCCCAATGCAGATCTTTATAGTTCGTAAGGGAATGAAGGGCTAAAGTCCACATTCAACTAACTTATAAAGAAGGAATGGATTTGTTTAACATCAATAAAACATTGAGAAGAAAGCATGCGTAGTCAGGAAAAAGAGTTTTTAAAGACTGTAGAAAATTATGTGAAACCTTTAAGCATGATGGTAATTTTCTAAACCTAATTCAGTTTATGTCTTGTATAACTAGATTTGTCTCTTCAATCACACACACACAAAAATGTTCCTAGTTACATAGTGCCTTTCAGCACTCAGAGGAACACTGCTTGGGAATGAAAAATGTTTAAGTCCCAGTAGAGAGAAAAAAGGGATACTGTGAGTGCGATCCTTCCAAACAGGGGTTATTTATTGCCTCTTTTATGGAATTCGTACCACACCAGAATTTAGATGAGTTTGTATACTGTATACAATACACAGTGACTTGAAGCTAGATGGTTCTGAAAGAAACGACCCTTTGCAACTGTGGTGCCAGTTTTTGATGGCTGAATATTATGTATGCCCATATTAAGAGTTAGTGATGTAAAACTTTAGTCTTCAGCATGTAGACATTTAAAGAATATACTTATTACAAAGGAATTAATTTGTGCAACATTTATGATAGCCTTGTTACTTGAAATGTGATTTCTTTTATTTGAAAATAACTTTTGCTATATATATCTTCCTGTTATTTCCGGTTTTTGAAAGTGAAATATAAGAAAATATTGGTTTGGTATTCATTAATGGTATTACTAATTTCTTATATGATCCCCAAAGATGAGATTGTTAGGGGTGGAGACTGTTTTCATAATCAAAACGAGGCGCAGCTGGCAGTTCTTCAAGCCAATTACTTTACAATAGGTTTGATTATTAATACATCAGAAATCTTGCTTGTGGTTATTAAATATTAACCTTCTTGATAGTCTCTCAAGAATAGTTTTGAATTAGTAATTAGGGGCTCATTTCTGCATTTCTTGTAGTAAACTTGAAAAGTGCTAGAGAGAGATTTTGAAAGAGACTGTTTGCTCCTCCTGATTGTAAAATCAAGCTTGAAATTGTCCACAGAGAATTTTCAGTTTTTCAGTTTCATTAATGTTGCACTGTTAGCTCTTTTCGCTCTGTTTACTTAGGCTTTGATATAATGTTACGATAACAGTTATTAGATGTTATAAATAAAATATTTGTTTGAGATTTAGAGTTTTTTTCTATCATGCTTCCATAAACAACATGTAAGAAAGCTGGGAAGCAAATTACAAGCACAAAATGCCCAAAGTTCTTATATTCCCAAAATAATGATTTCCTTGTTTTTGATGTTTTACACAGGCTTTCCTTCACCGAATGATCCAATGTGCAACAGCCAAAGTAGATAAAAATGTCACGGAGGAGACAGTTAAGGTGAGTTTTCTAATTGCATATATCTTTTCTGTTGTATCTGTTGTTTTACTTATGTGTGCTTTATTCTTTTTCAGATGTTGTTTTCAAATATCGAAGATATCCTTGCAGTTCACAAAAATTTCCTGTCTCTAGTGGAGGAATGCTTGCAACCAGAACCTAATGCACAGCATGAAGTGGGAACCTGCTTTCTTCATTATGTATGCCCTCTTTTGTTACCGTCTTGTTTTTTACTTGTTTTCTCCTTTCTAGTTGTTTTTATTAATCACTGACCTAGTGGTGAGTGTACAGAGTCACAAGGACTTGATTGCAATTATGACTTGATTGCATAATGAGTAACTTTGTCATTTCTTGTTTACTGTTACTGCCAAAAAAAAAAAAGCAGGGGTAGGTAGAGGAGTGCTGAGTCCTATAGCAGTGTGGCCTTGGGATGGACACGGCTGTGGCACCTGCAGGAGCCAGGGGTTGTGTCTGTCACTACAATCTGTTTCAGTGAACGACCCTACTGGATAACAGGCTCTAGAAGTGGATGTCAGCCAAGGCTATGGGAAAATGGGGGAAGCTTTCTCAGTGTGTGAGCTGGTAGAACTAGGAAAGGATGAGTTTTAGACAGGGGAAATAATAATAGACTTGATTCTACACACACACAAAAATGTGTAGAATATTTAGCAATGAATTGTGTTGGGTAGGTAAAACTACAGTTCTTGACTGTAAAGGTATTTTACTTCCTATCCCTCTAGTATGTGTGTATATCCTGTAGCAGTCATTTTCTAGCAGCATTAGTTTTCCTGTTTCCAAATCTCTGCAAAAGCAGGACCAGTTAGTTTGTTTTTCGTCAGGGGCCTAATAACAAGTCTAGGTTTCATTTTTCTTTGTGCTTAGTGTATCATTTTTTTGCTAAGTCTATATTTATGCATTGTGTAAGAGAAAATTGTTAATGTTTAGTGAAAAGATTTACAGAATTGGAGTGACAGGTTTTTAGCTCTGCAAAAGTATGGATCACATTTGGAAACATGCATGTGCGCATGCATAGCAGGTAATAATGTCTGCAGATATGGAATTAGACATGTCTTTTCTTTATATTTTATCATTCAATGTTCTTGTAATAGTCCAGCCTCTGATTTTTTTTCAGCAAACGCTCAAGTGATATTTCCAGCAACTTTACAATTCAAATTAAAAGCAGAGATAAATAAAAACTAAACAAACAAGCAAAAAAGCTAAAATAATAAACGTAGGGAGAGGAACTGACCCTCCAAAATGAAGACTCTATTAGTTATTCAGCGTTCAAAAGTGTGCATTCCATGTGCTGTTTATTAAAAAAAATCAAGATGACAAGAACAAGGTATTTCTTTGTTTCTACAGAAAGAGAAATTCCGTATCTATGATGAATACTGCAGTAACCATGAGAAGGCACAGAAAGTTTTACTTGACCTTAACAAAATAAGAACAGTGCGGACTTTTCTTTTGGTAAATATGTTTTGAATTGGTATTCTAACACTATTATTTGACTGCGCAGTGAACTGTTTTTACTCTGCTATGTAAGAACTATGAGCTCGCTTGCAAGTGCTTGGAGGGCAGTTTCCCTTGGGATGATATTGCTAGTGGAAGTGGCTGAGTACGTTGCATTTTCACTACTAAATCTGGATCTGTGCATAAAATAGCATGACTGTGTGTCTTGATCTTGCTGGCCAAGAGACAAGGATGTAACCCAAGTAGTGGCTGGAAAAAAAAATTAAAAAAAAAAATTAAAAAAAGAATAGGATGAGATGAACGAGGAAGAGCAGGGAAAGGTTAGGGATAGAAAAGACTGTCCTTTTTTTTTCTAGATGGAACTTCTGCAAAGACTGATATTGTAGTTCTGGTTGTGCCAAATGGAAAAAATGTTTTGCTAGAGGCATCCTAGTCTTAGACACTGTCTTAATCTGAGGTCAATGAAGCAACTACATAGTCAGTCTTTCATTTTACAAGGTTACTATGAAGTATGACAGTCCTCATGATTTTTCCACAGGAACATTTTCTAAGTATGGAGTTTATCAATAGTTAATTTTAGTTGTTAAAAGATAAAAATCAGTAGAAACTGCTTTTTGTGTTCTACTTTGTGGCATCTTGTCATAACAAAGTCAGTTTTGAAATGTGTGGCATATTGTACTGGAACTTAAATGTCTGAGAAGGTGCTCTCAGATAGTAAATATGAGAATGCTCAAACGTGATTGAAGTATTTTTGAAATAAGGGTGGACTTAAGCAAAACACTGTATCAGCAAAGCACCAACAGCATGGCAAGATTTACTAGGAAGGGAGGAATGCTGTCTACAGAGACAAAAAAAAATGTGCAAAACATTCCTGAGAAAGGCTGAAAAGAGCTTATTTTGTGAGAGGTATGTGCAGTTATAGCAGTTCATGATATATCAATGTAGTGTCTTCCTTGACACATGCAGAAGGGTTCCACCTCTGCCTTGGATTCCTTGCAGATCCAGGACATACCTCACAGATGAGCTGCAGTAGTCTAACCTAGAGTACAGATCAAACTATTCAACTTGAAAGTAAAATTGAAGCTTCATAGACATACAGAACAATTTAGTTCATTTGAGAGTTGTGATTATCTATAAATATTAAGGAGTTGAAGCCAGGCCTTAAAACTCCTATGCATAAACCTGTAGTTTACATTGCCATTATCTTACTGGCCATGCCCTTTTAAATAATCTTTTTGTGTTTGGTTGTTAAAGCGAGATCCTTTAGGATACAGGATCTGAAGTGATGTGAAACAGGAGCTGATTAATCAGGAATGCAAAGCACAGGTTTATGGGTTGGCACAGAGGTTCCCATAGTAGCTCTGCTTATTGGGTGTCTCTGTATTGTGAGTTATGTGGTAAGGGGTACGGCCACGCAGCTGTCTTGTCCCTCTTCCATTCGTCATGTGTCTGTGTCCTGATCTGTGGCCTCTGCCAACACACTCTGCTGCTGGGTTAATCTGCTTTGGTTTACTGTTCTTAGTGTAGACATCTTGTTCCTTGAAGCTTTAGGTCATTTCATGCCATGGTCTCACATTTCCCTCTGATTGCTCTATAAAATAATTTCTATCTTTACTGTAGGTCTGTGTGTACTTACACTTTAATTCCAGGGTTTCCAAATATTTGCCGTGATGCCTCTGTGATGCTTGATTATCTCAAGTAGCTCAAATGCATTTCTCTTAGCTGTGTGTTTTTTTGGGGGTGTGTGTGTGCACGTTTGTTTGTTTTTGTTTTGTGGATGTTTTCACCAGATACTGCATATATTCCCAGCTTCTATATTGTCAAAACTCATACACTCTTTAGCTCATGACAAAGATATTTTATTCAATGCATATCCCTTTTTAATATGGATGTATTTGGACAAAAGACTTTTTATGTGTTAGGATGGCCATGTTCAAATCTCTCAAGCCATCTTTGGTGCTATCTATTGTCTCAAGTGCAGCAGCAGCAGCAGCATCTACGATCTTCACCCTGAGTTCTTTTTATTTTTTTTAATGAAATGTGAAAGTATATTTTCAATATTTTCTTTATTGTCTCTTATACCCTCTGAATAGGCCTGGATGAATAGGGAAGCTTTGGGGAAGAAAATGCCTTTATTTTTTATCTACATTGCAGCTTCCATGTTGTGTGTGTGTGTGCCCCTGTCTGTGTGTGTGTGTGCAAGCCTGTTCTTGTGACAGTTTTGCAAATTTACTTTATAATATATGTAAGAGATGCATATGTAATGTCTGTATAGCCAATACTTCTGTGTGGATATGCCCATGCCTTTATTTCTGATAATTTTTAATAGCTATTGCTTACGTATAACTTTCTGACTTCTAGAGATTAATGAAAAGTAATGCATACCTCTTCTAACCTACAGAGAACTCATGATTTCAGAAAGTGTAATTTTTCTAGAATTGGTTAATAATTTTTGAAATTGTTTGCACTGCAGAACTGCATGCTGCTTGGAGGACGGAAGAACACTGACGTGCCATTGGAGGGGTATCTCGTAACGCCAATACAGAGAATATGCAAATATCCCCTTCTTTTGAAGGTACTGTGACTTTGTTATCTAAGACTTTATACTTGCTATATAAAACTGGTTGCTAAGCATATTTCAGAACCGCAAAAACAATCTCTTTACACAGTGAATAATCTCTTCATTCGATATTGAACCTGGGCTTGCTCTCATTAAAGCCCATGACAAGTCTCCTGTCATCAATATTAAAAAAAATAGAGTTTGGATAGGTGAAAATTATCACTCCTTTCTAAATCTAATAGTAATGTTTCCTCTTCACTGTTGGAAAGGTAGCCAGCCATTTAAGTGATTTGAATGAAATTGATTTAAGTTGGATTTGGCCATGCGCCTGCATAATTGCTTTAGGTATCAGAGTTGTTACCAACATGAGTCTTTGCTGAGTCTGAGTTAACATTAGCAAACTATAAGTGGAAAAAAATTACAAAAATGACACATCAACATTTGGGAGTAACACTCAGATGTAGTAGGTGGTTCTCTGCATGCTTGCTTTTGTGTGTTTATGCTTTTCTTGTCTTGTTGTGGCTTAAAATTTAATAAAGTTAAATAGGTGTAAACATTAGATATTCAAGCCTCTGAGTAATTAAAATTTTCTTATGTTAGGAAATTAAAGAAACTTAGAAAAATATATATTTAAAACAAACTGTTATTGATTAAGAGTTGAGGAAAAGAAGATTCTGCTTTAGAAGTTACTTGAAACCTGACTATTGGACAGTTATTTTTTATAATACATATGTGAATTTAGATGTGAAACATTGCCAGCCATGAGGCTTCTGCATTTCATTGCACTGAAATACAAAATTAAAATAAACATTTTAAAGATTTTTTTTAAAGGAATATAGTAATTGCAGTGAGGTTTGAGTCATCCCACTGCTCTGCTTTTACAGTTCCCTTAGCCTACTTAAAAATTATTTTTACATTCTAGTTGTTGAATGAGGTGTCTACAAACAAAACAGAGGAAGCTGACTAATAAATTACAGTAGAGTTGCATGGGAATTAGTGGTAGCTAAACAAAATTTAAATATAAGGTGTGGTGGCAGCAGAGTTAAAGCATTTAGCTATGGCTCCAGAGAGGATGTATCCAAGCTGCAGTTAGGATACACACTGAAGTTTATCCAGCTGCAAATGTGTAAATGAGTAATTGGCAGTTTGAGTTGGAAAATTGAGGAGGGCTTTATATGTATCCTGATGGATCCTGGCAACTTCCTCCCCACCTTTTCTTTAAGAGTGGCTGCCATTACCAGTGATTCTAAAGCAATGAGTCACCTAAACTATTATTTGCTGTGCTGGTGTATTATGCTGAGTTGAAAAGTAGCATGGAGTTACAGAAATATGTTTTTGGTCCTAAGTTACAGGAAAGGCAGGTGTTAATTTTGACATCATTAAACAAGTATTTGCAAGTGGAGTGGGCTTTGTTGAACAGTCCCGTCCCATGGATCAGAGCTCAACATCAAGTAATAACTTTTTTTGGGGAGGAAAGTAGTTGCAATCCTAACCTATTTTTTTTTTTTTTTGCTAAATAGCATTTATTTTTTATTACTACGTATTTCTTCAAGTTTTAGTGTCTTACTAGCATGCAGTGCTTTACTACTTTTCCACCTAATAAAAGAGAAGTTTGTTTACTCTCAGGTGTTTTATCTCAGTCAACTTAAGCCTCCTGCAGTGCATATTTAGAGATCAAAGACAGACATATATATGTATATATATATATATGTTTTTATGTCTAAACAGGAGTTATTGAAGCGGACTCCAAGGAAACATAGTGACTATGCAGCATTAATGGAAGCCCTCCAAGCCATGAAAGCTGTCTGCTCCAACATAAATGAGGCAAAGAGACAAATGGAAAAACTAGAGTTTTTAGAAGAATGGCAGTCACATGTTGAAGGATGGGAGGTAACACAAGATATGTTGTTTGACATGTTGAGAAAGTGGCAATATAATTTTACATTTCAA
>JAUBOD010000971.1:694246-715924 GCA_032353885.1 Nothura maculosa
GGGAAATGTGTTTACTTATTTGCTCTTTCTGAATTCTGCTGCTCCTAAGAACCTGTGGTCTAACAAACTTTGAAAAGTTCTCATGTAGAATACCTTTTCAGTTTTTTTTTTAAAGGGTAAAAACAAATTTATATATAAGGCTGTAACAAATTGCTTGTCATGCATCTCAAACAAGTTTGAATGCTGAATTTTGGACAGTATATCACACTTCAAATTACAGCCTTTAATGTATTAACAAGTGTCGTTAGAAGGTGATCTCATATTTCTTCACCTTTTTTGAGAAGCTGGAGGCTTAATGATTTGTTAAGCTTACTACATAGAGCAACTTGAGCTCTCTCTCGGTTCTTTCTCCTCTGACCATTATGTCAGGCTTACAAATCACGCATTTAGGCTGACGAGCAGCTGCGAGTGCCTGGCCACGAGGAGCGGTGCTGCTTCCTGTGCAGGTGGCCAGCCCAAACACGCATTCCTCCCGGCTGACCACACGGCCACACAGCTTGCGTGTGGGTCTCAGTCGTCCCACTGACGAGCCAAAAATGGCATACGGTGTATGGGAGGCTAGTGAAATGCTGAAAATACTGCTCAGAGGAACACAGGGATGGGTATATTGTGGAGGACGTTATAGCTCATGAGAACCTTGGAGGATTGTAGTTACAAGGAACACAAGGAGCAAAAGAGAAAGTAAGGATGTAGCTGTGTGTTGAGCTAAGGAGGGCACCTGCAAAACATAGACATATCCACCAGTTGTCTTCCTCCTGAGCTCACTGCAACATGCACACGAGGCCTTTGCACACAGCTAGTTGCTTTGGCTCTTCGGTTCAGTGAGTTTGTAATGGCATGAGATAATGCAGTCGAACTGCCAGCACTTTGGGCTGCGTGGTTACATAAGTTTAGATGCCAAAGCAGTTAGATTTTCAGAGTGTCTTCTCTGCACTGAGATGCTGAAGTGGCTGGATGAGCCAGTTTTTGTTAATTGAACTATCAATCTGAAATAAAAATTCTGCTCAAAGTGCAGTGTAGATACCTAAATCTATTTGTTAACCCAAGCCATAAAATATGAATGCTTTTGCACTGCAGTTCTCTGTATTGGAGACAATAGTATTTCCCTACCAAACAAGGGAGTTATGATGTGATTATTTGAGACATGTGCCATGACTATGGTAAAAAAGGCCGCAGCAAAAATATCACCCTGTTTTATGCATATAACCTGTAACTTAAAATAAAAAGGCACTAGTAGTGCCATATTGCAAGGTTTATAAGCATCTCCTTAAATAACAGAAAGAGAATTTACCCCTCTTTCCTCCATTAACTCTCTTGCCTCTGATCTCCAAAAGGCTGTAAGCTGATAGATTCTGTTTGTGAATTTTTTATTTTGCTTGACTTTTGACTCTGAATTTCTGAGGATGCATGTTACGTGATGAGGAAGTAGTTCTAAAGGGGTGAAGGATGCCCATGCATATTTTGAAGGATCTTATGCATAGTTTATAGGCATAAAAATATGTTAAGTAGGTAAGTGGTATAAATATGGAGTTGCAAAAATAAATGACTCCATTTTTTTTCATTGTTCCCTTTTTGCAATTTCGTATGCATTTTGAGTTCTAATATGTTGTGTTTATTCAGAAATTAGCCACCCATCTCATAATTGTCTAGTAGTGCTTGACATTTTCCAGGCTGAGTATGTAAAAATTGGCTGCTTTCCATCTAATTAAAGTGCAGAGTTATTGAAAAGACACTAGTGTGTCTGCTGAGATTTATGATAAATCTTAGCCAGCATTTCAGGGAAGGTTTCGGTTTTGGAAAAATCCCATCTCATTATACAAAACTGGGCTGAATTATGAAAAAGAATTTGCAAAGTATAAAGTTATGAAGTTACTAGAGAGGCAACTTCAGGGCTGGCTCTGGGATTTTCTTGCCTTTTGATGAAAGTTATTTATGAGAGAACGTTACCTCTGATTTTCTTAGTGTTTTTTACAAGAGTGGCTAGTTCTAGTTTTAATCTGTATTTTATATAAAAATCGTATTTGTTGTCATGGGACACTTAGGTTCTTGCAAATTTTCCCAAAGGAAAGTGCATGTCATCCTACTGGAGGATATTCATGTTATACAAGGGGTTAGCTTCAGGAAGAAAACTTCTTTAGCTGATTTCCAGTATGATTTGTGGGCTAGCACATTAAAATCAATTTTTTCAAGATATATAAGTTAAGAGAAAGTAGTAAGTAATAAAATGACTGTTCTGTATAGCATAGAAGTTTATGTATTAAAGTCAGAATTTCAATATAACTAAGAACATTAGCAATTATTACCTCTCTTTTCTGTGTGCTTAATGTAGGTTTGTTAGGATTAGTTCTAAAAACTGTGCATTTTATCTTTTAAACATAGTAAATTTTTAATTATATTTTACTTAAACAAATGCATATCCAATTCTTTACTCAGGTAACAAGTAATATGCATCAATATGCATCTGACATGCTTACTCTTCAAAATTAAATTGTATTATTCCCAGTGGCATTTATTCTTTTTAAAAACTTGATAGTAAATTGCTCAGATGATCAAAGAATATTTCCATAGTTAAGGAATTACTTAAGAGACTGTAATGCAAACAGAAGCAGTCTGCAATTTGTGTTCTTATTTTTAAGTGGACATTTCCTTGTTTAGCGTCAAGTTCATACTTCCTTCCATGTCTGCTTTTCTTTTTAATGTACTAGATTTACTAAAAGTAAAAAGAATACTGCTCATTAAATTGTTACACAGTTCATAATTTGCCTACGTAGTAATGACACAGATAATGGTTCAGCACTTCATTTTATTTTTTCCTGTTGTTATAGGTAATGTTCAGGAAACAAGGAGTTTATAAAAACTTTATTTTTTATGTTAAGAGTTTGTGTTCTTCAATTTATTTTATTTTGATTTTACCTTTTCTCAGCTGACTATCACAGCAGTGGCCATACTGTTGTTAATGGCTGGAAGATTCACAACACAGCAAAGAACAAATGGTTTGTATGTATGGCAAAAACCCCTGAAGAGAAGCAAGAATGGCTGGAAGCTATTCTGAAAGAGCGAGAAAGGAGAAAAGGTATGTTAATAAACTTTCTTTTTTTTTGGCCTTGCTGTGCCAGAGGTCCATAATCTATTTATAGGTTGAGATGTAAAGTAAAAGCAGCTGCCGTGCAAACATATGACATCAGGGTCAACTGAAGTTTTATGAATGCCGGTCTGAATGAAATAAATCAAACTTATACTGGGTAGTATGACATAAGGACTTGAATCATGGATGTTAGTAACAGTTAATTTGATTTTGGAATCTGGGAGGTGATGTGATCTGTTTTTGACAGCTTGTCCACAGCCTCAGTTTTAAATAGTCATAACTTTACTGTTACAGTCGGTGGGATCTCTATGTAAGAGTGGGATGTCATTTTGTGACTAGACACGTTGCTGAAATGGGCAGGTTTTCTGTGTTGGATCTTCATGCAGATGATCTACCACAAAGTGCCACAGAATAAACCCATTTGATCCATTCTCCTTCACCCATAGAAAATAATAATAAAAAGACACTAGAAAGAAAACCTGTCCATTTGAATAACTGCATTTAGTGGAACAATGTTAGGATGAAATATAATCCTGATCTCAAATGTCACAACGAATTACCTCATGTATTCAAGGTAAACCCATCACAAAATGAGCCAGGGAAAGGTAACGCATCATCACCATCTTCTGGAGCTAGTTTCATAATATTCAAATCAATAATGATGTATGGAGCCTTGATTGTAGGAAAATAGGAGTCCCTGGTTAGATATGGGATTCTGTTGCTGGCCAGTATAGGTGTCTGGTGCTTGTTTTATAAGCCATCACCTTTTCCCTCAGCTGTAAATTGAAAACTGTAGTACTTCCTTTCTTTTTTCTTTGCAATTTGAATGATGGATGTTTATATAACATCTGACCTAGGGTCAGAGTTTCAAGTAGGGTATCTGAGCACTAAGTAATCAACAGATCCATAAAGAATAAATAATAGAAGAAAAGTTAAAGTGATGACATAGACCTATAAGAACTCCACATTTTGCATAACAAATGAAGAATAACTTGATAGAGATATGTCATGAACAATAGAAAACAAATCTGCTTCAGATCTACTTCAGAGTCTTATGTGAAACTGGTCATAAAGATTTTTATCAAATCCCACTTTACTTAAAGTTTCATGATTTCCTTAGCAAGGTAAAAACAGTAAGTACTTCATATTTATGAAATATAATTTCATGTTATACTATTAAGAAGCTGGTAATAGAGGTGAATTTGACCTAAACCTTATAGTCTGTGTCCTAGGATTTTAGCATCTTATAATTCAGGGAACTTTTCAACTCTTGATGGGAGCAGTGGCTTTGCTACTGAGAAGGCAACCAAGAGAGAAATAGGAGAGAATATAGCATGAGAGAATTTGGCATTCACACGAACTGAATTCCAACAGAAAATGTTTAAAGATATTTCTTGAATATAACTCTGTTGCTCTAGCAATATACAAATTTATCTTTTTCCTCCAGCTCAGAGATCTTTCAAAACATCTGTGTAAATACCTCTTAAGAAGCAGGATGCATCACTTAATTGCAGGCAGGTTGCCAAAAGACTCCGGAACCAAAAGGCTAACATCTTAGTATTCAAATATTATATCTAAATGTAACTATAAACACTCTCCTATTCACTGTGAGCATGAAGATGCTTTAATTGCATGTTTACTTAGTAAGATGTGGAATTCATGTATATGTATGCAATTACACCAATGTCTAAGTGACAGTGTATGTGAGAGCAGCATCTTTTCTGCTTTTTAAATCTGAGATTAACTAAATCCAGTGTTCACGCCTGTCAGATCTCCTGGACAGGGAGTAATTGCGTTTGAAATACCAGCTTTGACCACTATTTATATCATATTTTCTTGTAAGAGGAACTGAAACTGAACTGGAAACTTTTTGTTAGAAACTGTTTCAGTGAGTTGCAGGGCTTTGCTCTAGCCCCCTGAGGCATTTAGTGAATTTGTAAGTTTATTTAAAAGGAGATGATCTTCAGCTTTGATCATGTAGTGCATTTATACCTGCTTAAAAGAGTCAATGCAAATAAAAACATCAACATCCTGGGAGCTCCAATAGCAGCATATTGATTTTCTTTTCCTGGGAACAAGTGATGTTCTATCTGTTTGTGCAGCATCAGCACTGTCAGGTTCATGCTTCATGAGAAACGCTTCCATAAATGTGTTGATACTATTGGTTATTGCAATATACTTTTTTTGCACATTGCACTTTTTCTCTGGCAATTCTTGCAGAATTAAAAAAAAAGAACGGACTATTACTCATATCAAAGATGTGCAGTTATAATTCTAAAAATGTACAAATCTGAAGAAATAAACTGGGAACATATAAGGCATGCATAAGACATTCCAGAACTGTATGTTTTTGTTCAGAATTAATAACTGTTTTTATAGAGAAAGCATATGGGCTGCAAAGGGCTTGATTACTCCTTGGGAGCACAATTCCTGTGAGTGGTCAATGGTGTGTAATTCCAGGAAAGCTGTTTTGATCATCAAGAATGTTCTTTGTTACTAAGAAGGAGTAGTATTTTCTCAAAAAGAGTAGCAGAAAAACATAAAATAGTAACAAATATCTACACTAAAAACCATGATAGCTTTTTGTGGCTGAGAAAATGTTGAAGGAAATAGAAACCAAGATGTAGATATGCATTTGTAGAAAATAGGTAATCCTACGTAAAACAAAAAATACATAACAGATAACTAGTTATTCTTCATTTAAATTTCGTAAATATTTCAGGACAGTCTCATATTCTATTTGTCACATGATAAAAACAGAATTTTTCTTTTGAACTTGAGAAGGGATGACAACTTACTCCTGTGTTCACTTAATGAAGTCAGGGGAAATCACAGAATTATTTTTTACTGTGATGTCAATGGTGTTTTCAATATAGGTGTACATCTGCAAGAACAACTTACCCTTAAAATAAGGATTTTTTATAATGTTTATATGAATAGCAGATATTTAGTTGAATCTTGACCATGAACAAAATAATGGAAAATAATTCCTTTTATGTTTGCTTATTTATATATAAAAGCATTGGGTTTACATCTTAGCTTTGTGGAATATTTTGAAATATACTGACAAATAACTTCATAAAATCTGAATGTATCTTGGCAGGTTTAAAACTAGGCATGGAACAAGACACTTGGATGATGATCTCTGAACAAGGAGAAAGACTTTACAAAATGATGTGCAAACAAGGAAATCTCATCAAAGACAGGAAGAGGAAACTAACCACTTTCCCCAAATGCTTTCTTGGAAGGTAGAATATGCATCTGATTGATAGTGTAAATTTCAACCAGCTGAAATCACATCTTAAATCTTTGGCATTTTAAGGATAGTATTGTTTGTTTTCAATGTGTGTTAGGGCCATTTGTCTCTCATTCCAGAGTTTTGCCAAAATGTAAATTAGGAAACATGTAAATGTTTCCCATTATGGCCCCATCTATAACAAATAAAAATGGAAAGAAGTAATTTTGTTAGGCAAAGTATTTTGTAGATTACTTAGAATCTTAGGTACTTATGTATCAAGTATAAAGAAGTACTGGAAAGAAAAGGCAGTAGATGTGGTGATATGACATTTTTAATATGTTTTATATATATATCTATATTTTCCTATCTGCTTTTATTTCAGTGAATTTGTGTCCTGGTTACTGGATGTTGGAGAGATACACAAATCTGAAGAAGGTGTTCACCTTGGCCAAGCTTTATTGGAAAATGGCATAATCCATCATGGTAAGTATGATTAATTTAAACTTATTTATTTTCAAGGTAATTGTTACAAATAGAATGAGCATAATTTATTTTTCATGAAAAGATGTTCTTGTTAGTTCAAGGTAGTTTGTTGAATCTGCAGTATCTTTGTACAGATCTCTTGGGGCAACTGCCCCAAGATTGACAGGGAGTGGGTTCTTTTGGTTTAGTTGAGTTAGATCTGTGCTACTGGGATCAAAACACTGAAAACGGGGACCTAAAGTTGATATCCTATTGTAAGCAGAAATCACTTTTGTGGGAACATAAAGAAGAGTAGACTGCTTTTAGGGATATAAGCCCTCTATTAGGCAAGGCTTCAACTAAGAATTGTGGAAGAGAATGAGCAACAAATGCTGCAACTCGTTGTTGATAAATGTGCTTGATTATCTTCTGGGAATAACAACTGAAAGAAGCTGATGGAAACCAGCCTACATATCAATTGTTTAATATTTTGAATTTTAATTCACTATTTTCAGTAGATTAGAATGATGTTAAAATTTGAATTTTCCTGCTGAAGTTTTCCCTTTTAACTATCTGGCTTGATTCTGTAGAAAAGTATCATTTTGGTGATGATTCGGTGATACTTTCTCCAGAAGGGGGTCAAGCCAGATGGATAGAGTCAGTAAGAAGTGTTGATTTTTGAGGTAATTTGTACTAACAGTAGTTTTCATACCAAATCAGCTCCTTTTCTCTGTGCCTTTTACAAGGTATGGTTCAGCAGGATCATATGAGTGAACTGAAGAAACTTCTGTTCTTTAAGATGTGTGGATTGCATTAGATGAAATCACTTAAAAACAATTAGTGAAACAATTTTGAAGTTAGACGCTATTCCAGCATGGATCCAGGGTGCAAATTTAAGTGAAAACAGTGATAATTTACATCGGAATGCTTGCAAACTTTGTCCTGTGGTAAATTCCTACTTGCTTTGTAAAACTGGTGCAAAAATCTTCTAATGCTTTAAAAGCTGCTCAGATTCCTGAACTGATTTGGGATACAGAAAAGATTTGAGGCTATTTTACAAAACTCAAAGTAAAATAATCTGTTTGAGAGAAAGATGGTTCTTCACCACCATGTTTTCATTGTCTTTGGCTGGAAAGCAAGTAGGAGTAGCAGAGTGCTGCTTAGCTTTATGCATTTTAAACGTACACAGAATAGGAGTAAACATATTAAAGATATTCATCAGCAGTCAAGCAGTCTTTAATAATTTAATGCCAGTCTGTGTTATTTTCCTTCACTATCATTCAAATGTCAGATGCTATTAGGCTTGCTACACACATAGAATTGTTGTCAGTGGAATTATTCTGTTGCCAAAGATTCTTCCTCTGATCTCATAAATTATATCCCAAATACACTAATAGACTCAATACAGTTATATGAATATTGTGTAATTTCATGAGATAAAAGGGTAATTATATTGGAGCATAGAAATATGAGCCAGACATGCTACTTTGAATAGCAGATCCAGCTGTGGTTTGGTGAAAATAGAATTCTTAAAATAAAGCTGAATGAACCATCTGTTTTCATGGAGGGAGCAAGGGAGAATGAAAGTTTGGCTGATATTCACATTGCAAATGTTACAGAGGGCTTTGTTAGACTTTGCATATTGAATGTGCATGCCCTTGTTTTCTCTGTGTTGGGCTTCATTCTAGCAGGGCCCAGACCCATATTGTGATGGGCACTGATTTACTTTCTGGCATATGAACTCTTGCAAGTGGAAAAGTTGCAATTTTTACCTTGTTTCTTTTTCCAGCTTTGCACCTGTTTGTAAGATGCTCATCTAAATCCACCTGTTGGCATTATCTCTGATACCTGAAAAGACTTGCTGAGATATTCTATATATGAGGCAGTTTTAGGTTGTAGTTTTATCCCTTTTATGGCTTTGCAGTTCCAGGAGTTGGAGTACTGATGGGAATTAAATTTGACCTTGGCCAAAAAAGTAAAAGTAAAAAACTAACTTAAACTGGGTTAGTTCCCTATCCTTGTCACATGCCATATAAATACCTATTGCAACACCAGGGAGTACTAATACATGGGTGGGAGTGAGACAGAAAATTACATGGTGTTGCTTATTTTAGTAGTAATAATGGGTTATGCCAACTTTAAGTGCTTGTGAAACTATGGACCTGGGAATGTGCAGCTGATTCAAGATAAAATAAAAACAGAACATACAATAGCCAAGTGTTTTCTTAGTAGTTGATGATTAATCTGTCCTCTTGAGAAAAACAAGACAAATCATGTCTGTGAGAATTAGAATTATTAGGGATTTATTAGAATTAGAATTATTAGAGAATAATGGCTGATATATCACCTAATATAGGAAATACTGGAAAAAATATGTCCACTATGGACCTTGTTACTCTGCTCAACAAAGACACAATTATAGTCTGTTATGAGAAATAGATGCCACATACATGTGGTTTTGAATTAAAGTTGTTGTTGTCAAGTAAAAGAATAATTAACACAACATGGGTACCTTAGAGTGGTGCTAATGCTGAGTGCTGTCCTCAGTCTGCAGATGGAATGAACTGGCTTTGCAAAAGACTTGCTTTAGTCCCATTTCTGGGAGTTTTCATCATACAATGTGTCTGTTTTGGCCAAACAGCCTTGTGAGGTTCTGTGAGCTTTTCTAAGGTGGATTCACATGTTAAGATAATTTTCTTCATGGATCTTCAGGGAAGGGGATGTCTGCATTCGCTTCCACATCTTCATAATGACTTCAAGTTCCTTGTACTTGAGACTTTCAGCTGGCAATGTATTGAGGAAAACGTTCCCTCTCCCTTCCCTGCTCCAGTGTATCATTGCTCCAATGTGATGTGCACTGTTTGTGGTTTTTTGTGGATGATCTGAAGGAAAATAGTACATTTTCCTTTCTTTTGTGAAGGCTAGGATCATTGGATGTGTCTTCCTTAGTTTTCCAGGTTCTTTGCCTGTTCTATGCCTGTAACATAAAATTGTTTGCATTCCTGCAGACTATGTGTAAGGACATAAAGGAACTTGCACCAAATGATTTATGAAGCTTTTCTGCCCTGTCTGTCTGAAATTAATTACTATGCATTGTTATTGTTATAAGGAATTACTTGGATCTTCTTTCTTTTTGATATTTTCAGAAAGTTACCTTAACAATACACTATTATTTTTTCTTTAGTCACAGATAAGCACCAATTCAAACCTGAACACATGCTGTACAGATTCCGATATGATGATGGAACATATTATCCAAGAAATGAGATGCAGGATGTGATTTCTAAGGTATAGAGGAATTGCTATTATTAGTAAGAATGCAAATCTGCTTGAAAAATGATGTATTATGGTAGGATAAGCAGCATTTCCTCACAGCTGCCCAGCTCTGTATTTATGTGAATCAAAGTTCATTATTCATGACTAAGGGCAGATTTTGGCTTGTTGCTATATATTTTAAATACAAAATGAAGAAGTGTATTTTAATTATTTAATAGTTTCACATGCAGGATGCATTGTCCATGTTTCTTGGTTATGAAGCTGACAGTTTAGTTGTTCTTCAGTTCATTTTAATGGATACAAAGCCATATATAGAAGTTTTGATTTTTTTTTCTTTTCCTGTAAATTAGAGTGACTTTTATTAATGAGTTAGTAAAGCATTAAATCCCAAATTCAATATAGATTGTAACATAGATACTTAGCGATTATGGTACATCTCTGCACTATAACAAATGATAGAACAACCCATTGATATCAAACTTTTATGATTCTGAGAAAGAAAGCATGACAACATTTGGATATTAAAATACAATGTCACTGATTTATCTCCTAGTATGTGTATATACACAGATAGACATATATACATGTATAGGTATATCTAAGAGGTATATCTAAGAAAATATTCAATACTGAAGTAGCAGGCAGAGCAATCTATGAATGAATCTATTTCAACACAGTTTTCTATTATTATCCATGTTCTATCATGCAGTTAAAAGTCTTCTGTGACGGGGAAATATTAGGAAATGCTGACTTTCAAAATTCCATTTTTTGATAGTGGTACCTTGAATTGTTTCAGATATTTTGTTTATTTTTTGCTTGTTTATATATTTTTAATTAAAAATTCCACATCTTTAAATCATTTGGCATCTTCTTCTTCTACCTCTTTTTTTTTTCTTTTTCTCAAATTCACTGACTGTTTGTAATTTCAATTTGTAAATAAGAAGACTATGGATATAATTGGCTCGAATCGAACATTTCAATCAAATTGAATGCAGTGACTGGGAAAACCAGAATGCATAGAATGCATTACTTAATCTTTCCAGTTTTGAGTATATTTATTTAAGATTACTATCTCTTCAAAATAATCTTTTAATACTACCTTAAAGCTTATCTGTTTTTTTTCATGTATTAGGTAAGCTTAATTAGAAATATTTGATCTCATCATTCATTCATGAATATTGTTGTTATCTCAAAATTTTAAAATTTGGCACCCGAAAAGATATAGACTTTCCAGTAGATTTAAATGAAATGCATTTAGAACAGTTAGACTTCCTTACTGCGTCCATTCCTTATATGTAAAAGCGTAATTAACTTCATCTTTCTCTTTGACAGGGTGTACGACTGTACTGTCGCCTTCACAGCCTGTTTACCCCAGTAATTAGGTGAGTCCAACTGGGAAATCCTCAGTGATTCATTCTGTAGATACTGTGTTTGAACACAGGAACCTAACCCATGCATTCCAAATTAGTCCCTTGGGAAGAATCAAACAAGATTGAAGAGCTATCAAGAGAAGCAGCATAACTGCATCAGAAAATTAATACAAGCTCAGTTCAATATGACCTTTTTTTTCAAAGTTTTGAAAATGAATGTTATAATACCTTATTGATATGCTTGGATGCCTACTGTATGTATGAACATGCTCATTTCTATATACTACATTCTCTCATTTGGAGAATCTCAGCTGTGGCAGGATAGCTTCCTTTTTCTCTGTCTTTATGTTCCAGGGGGAATATTGCCCAAGTAAGGGTGGGCATCCTCCTCTTTCCTATCTGTACCATAAAGTTTCACTTACAGAAAGCTTAATTCATACTTGTACCAACTTGTATATAAAATGTAAGTTTTCTTTTGTACTCTTTTAAGTTTTTTTAGATTTTGTTTTTTTTTATTTTGAACAGGGATAAGGATTATCATCTGAGAACCTACAAATCTGTTGTCATGGCTAACAAGCTCATAGACTGGCTGATTGCACAGGCAAGTGTACATCTTTGGATCTATGCAGTTATTTAAATTTTAGTAGGGAAGATGGTGTATTAAGTGGAGTAACATGCAGATATTTTGTCTCAGTTCATTATTGGAATTATTGGAACACTGAGAGTAAATGTAATCCTCTTGAAAGAGGAAATAACAGAAACCAGCCATCAGCAGCTGTGCTCTTCATCCCTCTTATGCTTATCTTTTTTATTTGCTGTTGAACTTTAAATATTTTAATGGGACTTAGCTTTGTGATTCGGTATGTAACACTGTTCATGAGTTTAGTTGAAACAGATAGGGTCTGAGATCTCAAAATTACTGAGTGCGTGGATAATAATAGTGTTAATTTGTTGTATCATTTTTTAGGCAAGCTAGAAATGAGGATGGGTATAGCCTGGTCACTAAGTCAAGATACACTAGTTTTAATTTTGCTGCCTTTTTAGATTCTGTTCTGTTCAGTTTTTGTAGAAAATGCAATGTTTTACAATTCTATCTGTAACTGTAGTGAGGCATATCATGCATACAATCCCTGTGTGTATATATATATGTATATATATGTATATACACATGCATGTATGTATATGTATAAATATATGCACGTGCATACTGTATTATATATACTCTACCTACCTACCTACCTACCTACCTACCTATAAAGGTGGCAATGGTAAGTATAATCTACAGATATGTCTTCACTTTGAGATTATGCCGGTCCTTATAGAGGCATCATAATTATCTGTTAAAGTCTGAAAAAAAAAACATGCTGTGGTTTAACAGGGGGACTGCCGGACCAGGGAGGAAGCCATGATCTTTGGTGTAGCTCTTTGTGACAATGGATTTATGCATCATGGTAAGTAAGTACATTATGTCCCAGATACTGCTTGCTTTTTGTTCAATACCATCTGCTTAGTAGGAAGGAAATGCAGGGGTTGCTCAAGATACTACAGAAGAGATGGGAAGTAAGCAGTTTTCTTGCATTATTGAAGAGACCTATGCTTTAAGTTTCAAGAAAACAAGAAATATTGTATATTTGAAAATCATTTAAAGTTAGTTCTATAATACATAATGAGGGTTTAAATGTTTGAATGATTCAGGGGGGAATTTTTATTAGCCACTTAGTGGAAGAAAATTCTTAAGCAGGTATATCTGTTCACATAGATGACATTGAAAATAAAAATTGAGGTGTGGGAACAATTGAGCAAATGGGAACTAGTGGTAATGGCAGAAAAGTAGTAGGAGATGTTTAAAGTGATTTCTTAAGAGGAAAAGAAAAAGTGCCATTTTTCAAAGAATGAATGAAAATACAGGAGAACATGACTTGAAATTGTGAAGCTATGACAGTAGGACAAAGTGGACTATAGGAAAGTGAGGAAATAATGAGGATATCAGACAACAAAGGGAATATCAGAGAAAAGGGAGAGAGCCAGGATGTGCGCAGAACTGAAAATAAGAAGAAGGCTGAATTTAATGCCACCAGAAGCAAGATTTCAATGTAAGGATTGAAGTGGCAGGTCATTCACTAAAGTAAAAGGAAGGAGGAGAATAAGTTTTCCTTGGAGATGTTTGTTCTTTTTCCTTTTGTTTTTAAATGTAAAAACTGCATCCATCTGCTATTCTAGTTGCTTCCCCATCCCCAGTAAACTCATTTCTAGTACTGATGCTGGCATGCTCGCCACCTGGAGAGTGCCAGAACGTGGTGGTGAGCAGTGATCTCCAGCAGCTGTCCTGCAGAACTTTCCAAACTCCTGTGTGTAAATCCCTTTTAGGAGAAAGCCTTTGTGCTGGACATTTGCACTAAGACCTTGCCAGACAAATGTGTCCTCTGTTTGCTGAAGCCACATGTTGTACTTGAGAATGCAATGATAGGTTACTGTTATGGATCCACACAAAAGCTGTTATTTCCATTAGAAATTAAAATCTGTCTAACTTCATGCACAAAGTATGTTTTTAATAAATATGCATGAGAGGTGAGATTCATAAGAGATATTGATATTCAATAGTTCTCCCCCAAAAGACATGATGTCTGTGTTTCTGTATCATACAGTGTTAGAAAAAAGTGAATTTAAAGATGAACCACTGCTGTTCCGATTCTTTGCGGATGAAGAAATGGAGGGATCAAATATGAAGCACAGGCTCATGAAACATGATTTAAAAGTTGTGGAAAATGTAATAGCCAAGTCATTACTGGTGAGTTAGTAAACTGCATGTTCATATGTTTTGATGATTATTAAATTCATTATAGTGACAAAAAACAGAGTTACATTTTTAACCACTTATTGAACAATATTTTAATTTTTTTTCAGATTAAATCTAATGAAGGCACCTATGGTTTTATTTTAGAAGATAAAAATAAAGTGCCAATTATTAAAGTGGTGGAGAAAGGATCAAATGCCGAGGTATCAAATATTGTAAAATATTTCCCATGTTTTACTAAATTGTTCACAGTTGTAAATTTTCTGCATTCATTTAGGAAGAAAAATCTAATCATACACGATAGTACAATAGTTTGACAATTTTCCAAGAAAACTGTAGTTATGAGCTTTTAAAATAATTTTTTTAAACAAAACAGTGGCCTTTATTAATACTCATTTCATTTTCAAGTCATGTCCTATATTGAGAGTAATAGTATAAGTTCAATATTAATTATTTTGATGCATTTCATAATATTCCAATGACATCATTATTAATGAGTAGCATATATACTTATTGTTAAAATATGAAATGAACATGAAACAAGTATGCTACTCTTTAAATGTGTCCATGATTTATTCCACAGTAAAGGCTGGACTAAGGTTTAATGATTTTTTGCAATTGTATAAAGGCTAGAATTTCAGAATATGAATAAAGAAAGTACAGACTCTCGGTCTGTTAGCATTACTTTGATGTTTGGTGAAGTAAATTCAGACTCCTTTCATAAAAATGTATGAGGCTCTATACATGCAAAGATTAAAAAAAAAGGATGTCTCCTGTAAAAAAGAAAAATATAAAAATATTAGACTTGCATTTAAAGTCCTTGTACATCTCCTGATGGGATAGGAATGATGATAAAAATAGATGCAGCAAAGCAATAATGTAATATAGCTACAGAGCTATATCCGGGATGAGTTGGCTCCGTGAGTTTGGTGTAATTCCATAGTATTTCTGCAGTCAGATTCTGTCATGTTCCCAAAGGCAGTAAGTTCACGCACGTGTGCTTTGAGCAGCACCATGTATCCTGGCACCCTCGCTGCATATGGTTTCTTTCTTGTTAAAGCAGAGTTTATAGATGGTCTGTGATCTGACTTGCTGTACTGCTGGCTCACAGACAGGGCACATGGCCACAGGACTTTTAAGGATCCTGTTCAGTTTGGAACTTAATAAATATTCATTTAGTAAATTATTCATTAAGTCCATCTGTTTGTAATAAGTTTTAGTTCCTTTGGAGAATGAAAGGTGGGCATATTAGATGTGATAATAATAAGAAAAGCAATATCAAATCAACTAGCTCAGTAAAAGCTGATGTGTTAATTATTGGAAGTATTAACTGATGCAGTAGTGGGCATAAACCCTTGATTAAGATTAGGACTTACTTTGGTCTCCTCATATTAGCATTTACAGTCTGCTCTATATCAAAATAACTAATTCTAGAGCTATTTTGTGTTGTTAGTCTTCTCTGCACTTTCTATGAAGAAGACATAAAAAATATAAAGATGTATGTGGTGTTAGTCCCATTGTGGCCGCATGCCAGCAGAAGAAAATATAATGTTGGTGATTATAAGGAGCAAGCATGTAAACAACTGATATTTATTTTCTAGATGTCAGGCTTGGAAGTTGGGAAAAAAATCTTTGCCATTAATGGTGACCTGGTTTTTCTGCGACCCTTCAGTGAAGTGGATTGCCTCCTGAAAGCAAGTTTAAATAGCAGGAAGCCCCTACGGGTTCTTGTGAGCACTAAACCACGAGAGTAAGTTGTCATGCCACTGGGGGGTTTTAAAAGCTGCAACTGAAGTGAATTTTATGGGACAAGAAATTTTAAAGCTCTACTGTGAACTGATTATAAATAAATGCTGGAGATGAAATGCTATTACTGAGGTGTTATTTAGTTCTTTTCAATGCCCCTTACAAAGTTATCTGATCAAGTGAAATAGTAACATGGAAAAATAAAAGGATATAGAATCAAAGCACCAAGTCTTGTATCTAATCTTATTTTGCTAAAACCAAGCAAACTGATCTGCTTGGGTTTTATTTTATTGCATTTGTCAGTCAGGAAAAGCAGAGCACCAGGGCTCTAGATGTTCGGTTCTGCCACTTCAAGTACATGCAGAAACTGCAAATATAAATGAGGTTTCTTTGAATATATGGGCAGATTTTATCACTTATCTGATCCTCTGTTTATAAAATAAATTCCTCTGTCTGGAGATTAGCTCCTGGTTTGGCATAAGTTAGACTTTGGGATGTGATGGGCCCCTTCCGTATCTGTGCCGGTCGTATAAACAAGAGTAACAAGTAAACAACTCCACATCTTTACGTAAGGGAGGCATTTCTCTGCAGAGGTCTGACCCTTGCTACCTCAATGCAATTCTTCAAATGGAGAAGAAATATAAAGTGAGGCCTGATGTCTGAATGTAGTAGACGTTCAAATGAGCCCAAGTCTATTAAAGTGAATACGCTTGTTACTGGTTTGCATATGTGCCCAAGAAGGAGGAGAATGAGCAACAGCAGCAGGAGAAATTTGGTCACATTTCACAGAGTAGGGAAGAACCCATGCCCTGCTACCAGCTAGCATACTCAGCCTGCCTTTAGGATGGCTTAGGTTAAGCAGTATAATATTAATTAATTATTTCTCCTTTAATTATTATAATTAATTATTAATTAATTATTTCTCCTTTAATAAAAGCATTTTAGGAAAGAAATATTTTGAGAAATACAGCCCTGCGCAGAACCACTGAAAATGTGTGTGAATGTCCAGGCTGACAGAGAAGATCTAATAAATGTTGCCTGAGAAATTTAAGAATTTATTCTCCATACTGTCTGCTTTTCTACTAGAAGCTACTACTAGCACAACTGTATTATTTATATTCACATTTACATTTATGTGTATATTTATATATTACATACATTATATTACATATAATATACAAATATTAAATATATACTATATTAAAAATTCAATGTTTTTTGAAATATATCTAATGGAAAATTAGTATTTTAAGAGCAATTAAATTTAAATTTAAGAACCACTTAAGAAATTTAAGGACATCTGAATATTTTTTAAAGATTTAGGGCTCTGGTGAGATTTAGGCTCCATCAAATCTTGTAATAGAATCTGAATCCAAAACATTATGTGTGCTAAGAATAAAATGGGACTACTAAAATAATTCTGTGATATTATTTAAAACTGTAAATCAAACCTACTACAGAATCCTTCAAATGTGCTTTAAAATTGCTTTTCAGCTTCTATTTAAATCTGTCTGATTTTGCAGTGGCAAATGGAGCCCAGTGAAAGGCTGCAAGGTTAAATCAGAGCCCTGCATGCGTGACCTACCTAGCTCTGATAAGGAATAATGCAACTGTGCCACTTTTCTGCAGCCTGGGCTGCTATCATATTGGTAGTCTGGGTGTATTTTGAGTTAGCTCAGGGCTTCCATATGAAGAGTAGATGTAAATTCTGATTCTTGTAACTGCATTTTTGTTACGTTATATATGTCAGTAGGTTTATTACTGTCACACCTAAGAGAACATCAGGGTGTAATGCAATGAATACATGCTATATGAAAAGGATTAGGTAATCCTTTCTTTGCAAAACTCAGGGATTTGTACAACTTTTCAGATAAACTTAAAACCCCCATATTTTCAGTAACAGCTTCCAATTAGAAATTTAGATATTAGCAAAATTCTAATAGAAATCTAGTCGCTATAACCTTCAGTGGCTCCCAGGAGCTCATGTTCTGCATGGATCTTAATGCTCTGTGCCCTTGCCTGGTTGACTGCCCGTCTTCTCTGAGCTTTCAGCTTGTTATTCTGTGGTATCATAACCACAGCTTCAGCTTTTTGGGGAGAGGTTTTTCAACTGTGCTTTGACTTTAGTCAGCATATTGAAATTCTACAGGAATTTGTATTGCCTTTCTCTGTTTGCTTTCAACATTATATCTTGCTCATATTTCTGATTAAAGTCCTGTGAAATACCTGCAGTGTGCATCGTGCTGAATCTGAGATTGCAATTCTGCTGAAAGGATAAGTTTTATACCCCTGGAACCTTGTCGTTACATTTCGTTTTTATAATAAATAACAAAATGCCACCTTTTGCTGTATTTGCACATTCTTTGTTTTTTTTTTTCAGGACAGTGAAGATTCCTGACTCTGCAGATGGACTTGGATTCCAAATCCGGGGCTTTGGTCCATCAGTTGTCCACGCTGTTGGGAGAGGTAAGGCATAAGAGCTGCACAGTGAATGTATTTCATATCGTAATGGCCGGGCTTTAGTAAATCAGTGCTTCATCTTAGATGGTCTTTTTCGATTTCACAGGCAATATGAGATAAAAACACAAGATTATCTCATGTTGCTTTATTTTTTACTCTTTAGATAGATGTTTCTGATTTTTTTCGATATTTATTTCTATATATATTTATATGAATGCATATACTTAACTAAGTTAAGTAAGGTCATGTAGTGACCTTTACAGATTGAGAAAACAGTTCATAGATTAACTTCTCCAGGGAATGGATGTTGAGATCCGCTTCCTGTCAGTTAATTTGTTAAGTCACCAGCTGGTTCTACAATCTTCTGCAAGTGTGTTGCAGAAAACAAACTTTTGTCAAATGTTTTCAAAGATGCTGGTGACTTACCATCGCTTAGTAATTGCTCTACCTACTGTGTTTGCCATGTTTTAACTTACTACTGCCGAACACTTACCATTAAAAACTTGCTATATTCTGGACTACTGTATCAGCAAAAGAATTTTGCGTGTCTTTTGCTGCTGTTGTATGTTGTTAATGATAGTGTCAGTTAAAGCTGTATTCTCAGCCACTGTGGGACAGTTTTTTCTCCACCTCCTTTGTAATTAAGGATCTTAAACTGATGATCTGCAAAGCAGCCAGATTTGAACAGAACTATATATTTTTTTAATAGGCTGTGGTGCCAGAAATGAGATTTTCAGGAGAAAGTCTAATAAGCTATAGACTGTTGAGCCAATGAGATAATTATTTCCACACCTGGGTCTCAATTTAGCTGCCTGTCCTTGTTCATTAAGCACATATTTTATTCCCATTAATCTCAATAACACAGAAGTGCTTGCTTGTGTGGTTTGTTAAGCCTGAAAGATTTTAAGCATATGCTTAAAATGTGTATGCTTATACATGTATGCTTAAAAATTATGGCTGAATTTGGCCTTTTTTTTAAATTCTAAGCAATATTTCTGTTGCCTTGAGAGATATGTAAAAGGGCCTGTTTTAATCATTATTTTTAACTAAACTTTTATGGGAACAGAAAGAGGGGAATTTGTAATAACTGATAATGGTGCAACTTCCAGTTTCTTTGGTATCAAATGCAACTATAATCTTTTGTTGCTCCAGGTTTTATTTTTCCAAACAAAAGAAAAACCTGATAATGACTAAAGTGAGGGAGTCCAGATTTCTTTTTTTTTTTCAGTTATTTTCTTGTCAAATTCACCTGGCAAATCATAACACGGCTTTTCTATTTGTCAGCCTTGACTGTTCGGTTTAGCTTTTCCTTTTGTAGTAGCAAGCTTCTGTACCTAACCTTGCAGGAAGGAAGATAAATATTTTCAAAGTATTTTACCAACAAAAGACAACAAGATATGAGTGCTCAGTAAGATGGAAATAAGGTCGTATTCCAACAGGCTGTCCTTCTAAAGGGCAGGATGAGTCATGCTGGCAAGACGTGGAAACAGCTGCTAATAGTAGCCTTTCTGTGAATAAAGGATTTTCCCAAAGTGATTATTTGATTGTGAAAAAAAGTCACTGAACCATGTATTTTGTATTGTTCAAGGAGTATTTTCATTTCTTTGTTCAAAATTATTCAAGGTAATATAATCTCTGACTCACTTATTTGTCTAATTTAAATTACCCAATATTTTTTGCATTTGGATTTGTCCCTTATTGTTTAGCATGAATTTATCATGTGCTCTAATACTTCTTTGAATTGCAAGCCAGTCACCAGAAGCTTCTGTTTTATATGCCTGAAGCAGCTAAAGAGCCCATAGACTTAAGATACATAACAGAATTTAAAAAAAAAAAAAAAGTTGTCTAAGTTATGACCTATACCTAGCTTGGTTTCAAACTGGACCATTTTGATACTGTTGTTTGATATTGTATTGTTGTTCTTTTAGACAAGTTTTCCACATTTACATATAGGCAATCAACTTCCATCTTAAAAAAGAGTCTCTAGAAAAATTATCTAATGAGAAGAATAATTATGCATTAATGCAATAATTATGCAAACAGCAAGAGATTGCTCTTTGCATGGACTCATCTGCTACAGAACATGATTTATTTGCAGGGTCCGGCTGACTTCAGAAGCTCTTTCTAGGAGTCACAGACAGTGGAACTCCAGGAGAACTAGAGGCAGCAGATGTTCATACAAAATGAGGCCCTTGGACTGTAAGCTTTAAAGGAGTTGTTTAGAGAAAGAAATCTGCCAACTTTTATGTTTGGTTTTTATTTTTTTAATAGGAACAGTGGCAGCTGCAGCAGGTCTCCACCCTGGCCAATGCATAATCAAAGTCAATGGAATTAATGTCAGCAAAGAGACTCATGCAAGTGTTATTGCTCACGTCACTGCATGCAGGAAATACAGGCGCCCAATGCAGGTAGATTTTGCTTGGTTTACTTGCAGTTTTTCTGACTTAATATTTTTTCTCAAGTGCTCTCTACAACTAAAGCAAACAGTGTGGTGTTCATCTCTATGTCAATGTCTGTCGCTTTTGAGGGTCGTGAGGGGAAAGGAAGCCAATTAAACAAGGACTGAGTACTGATCAATATATTGCTGTTGATCAGGGTTGTTTAACATCAACATTGAAAAATCTAAGCTTTATAGCTATTTTTTTCTCACATAGCATTTTAAAGACCTATTTTACGTGTTTGTACAGTCCTGTGCAGAAAGCACTACAAGGTATCCTCTCATCTTGATGGAGGGGATTTACACAGCTCACTGCCTCTCATCATCAAGAGAATGTGATGCAAAGAAATGATCATCTTTTAGAACCTTGTAACACTTCAGCACATTGAGAGCAGAGCACATATATTGCATCTGTAAAACTCTCATGTTCTTGTTAAGTTCCAGTCTTAGGAAACTTGAGGATAATACTTTAATAGTTCAAAGACTCTGCATTTATCTTTTTTTTTCATGTAAGGTTGCAAGTTCTGTATTGTTTTCTTCACTTTCAGGCTACGATAAAATCCTGTGACTTCCAAGTCATAGAAAGAATAAGAAATAAAAACACAATCAGTAGGGTTCCATAATGTATTTTTTTCTAGTTCTTGCTAAATTTTCATAAAGTATGAACCGACATCATTGATTAACTTCACAAAGTCTTCCAATGGATGTTAATTGAGAAGAAAAATCCAATTAAAGTCGTGTGAAATGATTCTCCCTTACCTACTGCACTGATATAAGATAAGCATTGTAAATAGGAGTTAGTTTGACCTG